>BOPN01003309.1:85000-101645 GCA_017312705.2 Penaeus japonicus | reverse complement strand
ATATATATGCAAGAACTGATGAATTCAAGACAACGTTTGGAAAGAACAACTTCCTCCGACTTGGAGCAAGGGCAAGAAGAAACTTGGCACAAAAGGTACTAACAATATTACTGATACTTCTGAGCATCTCTTCGTGGTTGACTTACTGACTCAACTTCTTCTACCTCTCCTGGACGGTTACGTGAATGAGAATTAAGTTCTGTCACTTCTCGAATCTAAAGCTCCTGTTTCATCACTTCCATATATTCTGTCCATCTGTTACTCGGTTATAAAAATGCTCATATACTTCTACAGGCATAAGGAGTGTTCCATGAAGGACGCCGTGAATAACCCTGCTATAAACCATCATAAAAGACGTCTAGCGCCGGGCATGTCGTGAAAGTATGTCGACAATGTCTCGAGACCGAGGTAATCCTCGCTAACTTGTATATGATCTTACATATGAGGCAAGGGAAGGAAAAAAGTGAACAAAGATAAAGATGATATCAAGGCGAACAGAAATAAAGATGGTATCAGAATGAACAAAAATAAAAATGATATCAAGGTGAACAAAAATGAAGATATTAGGGATATAAAGGCGGGGGATAAAGCGATGAACGTTAAGACATTAGATGGTGTGATGGGATACTGCAATAAAATAATTACGCGAGGCCGAATTGTAGGAAGGGACGCAAATCGTGTGGAATCAGTTATACTTGTACAGTTAGACACTGCATTATAATGATAACAGATCATCTTCGAATTTGAAATATTGATTATCAAAATCAACAGACCAATCCATCCTTAGATGTAGATATAATTTCGTGTCACTATTTTGTCTCTCCAAGCATTTCGTTTCTTCATGAAAGGACATTTCGATTGTCCAACAAGGAAATGAGTTTAAAACTGAACGAAGCATAACTAGGAAGGTTTTCAAAAGTGAGGGTTATACACCAATGTCTATCCTGTTTTAATGAATATGTAATATATTGAGTGAATCAATATAAGACACTAACATATCGTGAACAGACGCAATAAGTATATCTTTTCAACTTCATTAAAAAAAAACAACGCCTTTAAAAGTACATAAAGGAAAAAAAAAAACGCATGTCACTCCTGAGTGTCATTATGAATATATCCAAAATTATTTGAAAACAAATGAAAATTAAAAAACTGACGAAACAAATAGGATTTGATGAGATAAAACTCAAACAAAACTAATTGCATGATAAGTAACTTATCAACCCACATAATATGCATATACCCACGCCCGCGATTTACCTTTTAGGAAGACGCGCGTCTTGTGTTCTTCGGCAGGAGTCTTGCTGAGGACTTCGGAGGCGGTGGCGCGGATGATGGCCCAGTCCCGGGAGAGGTCCTCGACGGTGGTGTAGGTCGACGTCACCGTGAACCTTGAAGCCAAAGGGAACAAGTTTAGTCAATGAAAACATAACACGGCCATGGCAGTGGATCTTACATAGTTATTGCTCTATTTCTTAAAGGCGGGTCATCGAGGCATCGTGGACCCATCGTCTAAAGAGAGTAGCACCGTCGTACCTTCCTCAATGAGTATCCAATAACTCGTTGACTTTTACTCACCTAATAACATACTTCCCCTTGAGAGACGCTGGTACACAGTGGAGCTTCCCTGAGGAATTGATCTTCTTCAGCAATTTTTCTGTGAGTTCGTTTTCGCCCTTCAGCCTAAACACAACCATTCCTAAGTATCGGGGTGTCGGCACTTCGAACCGCGGGTCGCTCTTCACGAACACTTCGAACTTTTGCGCCATTCTCACCCCCTGGAAAAAGAGATGTTCTGAAATACCTGACTATCCCGACGTGCGATAAAAAGATTCATTCGTTTTTAAGGAAACTGCAGCATGTTGTAATTGTGTGCTACGTACCTAGAAATAGAAATGTAATGTAGATAGAAATTTATAAGTGTAGTATAGATGAGAAAAGACGATGTTAACGAAAATATTGTGACACAATATACAATTTTCATTACTTTTATAGAAGATTCATGCTGAGGACGAGTTGCAAATGAAACAACAATGTAAAGTGCAGCAAAACAAACGATCGTACCGTAGCCTATCCACTGTGTTCTTACCGAGAACCTTTATTTAGTTCATTACTGCGTCCAAATGGCTCACCTCTCGTATGTGTTTCTGAAGACCAGCAACACCGAAGCTCCTGATGACGAACCACATCTTGAGAGCGCGAAACCTTTTGCTCAGACCGATTTGCCAGTGCTGCAAGGAGGGCGAGGCAGTTACTAATGAAAATAGGTAAGGTAGTTTATCATAGCTGTATATTATTTCGTTCTCTATACTAATGTGCATTTACGTAATTTTTATATACACATACATCATTCTAGATATCGGTATGTTTAGTGATGTTCATACAAAAATATGTATATGTATGTATGTATGTATGTATGAGCGTTTGTTTCTTCTTTGCGTTTGCATATGTATAATCACACAAACACACACGCGCGTGTTTGTATGTGTGTGTGTGTGTATGTGTGTGTGTGTGTGTGCGTGTGTGTGTTGAAAAGGCAAGGGAATGGGTGAGAGGTTGCGTGCTTTTAGGAAATGTATGCATTACAAAAATATATGGCAATACTGAGTACGCATTTAGCACAGTCAGCAAAGGCGTAAAAGGAGACGGAATTGTTTGTGTCTGTATGGTTATATAAAGTGTATCTTGAATCTCAAAAAATGTTAAAACTCACCATGTAGTCGATTGCAAGACCTAGACAAAGGAAATAAATTTAATTGTATGGATTTCTAGATGCACAAACATTATCAAATCCTGGAAATCATATAATCAGCTTTAGAATAAAATAGGAAAGAGAGAAATGGATAAGCCAGATAAACATTCATAGATATATTCAGATTTGCCTTTTTGTTTACGGGGAAGTGCACTTTATAGGTTGGTAAATGATTGGCTGAATGCAACATGACCGAATAACATCATTGTATTTTACATTATTCACTATCACCTGCTATCAATTACCATATGTCCATCATCCCCAGACTGTCAACCTGTCATTAGTCATCACCAACCTATAAATTATCTAAACAGAAAGATGATGAGGCAAAAAAAAAAAATAATAATAAAAAAAATGTAATGAGCAGGAGATAAAATAGAAAATGGAAGACGAAGAAAGTGGGAGAGAAGAAAGAGAGGGGAAACAAGAGAAGTACGAATAATAAACAGAAAGGAAAAAAAGAAAAAGAAAAGAAAACGCAGAATGAAAAAATACAAACTGAAAATTAAAAAAAAAGTAGACAAGAAATCAAAACCAGTAAAATAGTCAAACGTACAAAACAAGAACAACAACAAGAAGAACAAAAGAACAGCGGATTCACCTGAGTTCTCGTGCTGAAGGTAAATCGGATCCACATTGAACGTTCGATGAAGGGAGCCGCTGTTCTTCACCCTGAAGAACAGAAGAATATCATTACAGATAAACACTCCCGGGCAACACCCCTTGTGACGGATTTACATTGCTCTGGGAAATCCGTTTTTATTGTCTGTTATCATTTCGGAATATTCACACTGACAAAGCAAGCGCATTTTAAGCATAGCGTGGCATTCAGAATGTTAATACATATGTATGTCATTACTTTATAGTCGCTCAGCCCACGTATGTTGTATGTTTAGAAACAGAATATAGATATTTTTTTCAAACTACCATTATCATTTGAATCTTTTATCTATCTATTTATCTATGTACCTCAGTTATTATATGTGTTTCGACAGAGATGAAAGCAAGACGGGAGAGCGACCGGGGAAAAAATAAGAAAATACAAACACGTCATAGATGATTTGTCAACACCATAAAATGATGATAATGACGATGATTATAATAGCAATATTGATATACTAATAGCAATAATGAGGATGATAATAATGTGGATGCTGGTAATGACAATAATAATAATAATAATGGTAATAAAAATGATCATTAAGGTTATTGATACTACTACTACTAATAATGATAACAATAATAGTAACAATAACAATAGTAATAAAAAAAAACATCAAAATCAACAGCAATTCTGACCCCAACAACCACCCAACTAAACCACACACACACACAAAAAAGAACAAAAATTCTCCCCCCGTGAGCTTGCAACGTACCACATCGCCGTGCAATCGAAGTGAACCATCATCCACTTGGACGGGTTGAAGGCGATGGAATGTGCGTATTCAATCCCGTCCATCAAGTACCGGAATTCGGGGCAGATAAAGGCGGTTCCGGCGTAGGCTGCGTCGACGTGCATCCATAGCTCTTCTTGTTCACCTGGGGGGGAGGAGGATGGGGGGAGGGGGGGGGGGAGAGAGAGGAGGGGTGAGTGTGAGATGTGTAGGAGGGAGGGAGGGAGGGAGGGAGAGAGAGGAGGGGTGAGTATGAGACGCGTGGGAGGGAGGGAGGGGGGAAGGGAGAGGTGGGAGGGAGGGGAGGGGGGGAGTGAGGGCGGGAGGGAGGGAGGGAGGGAGGGAGGGAGGGCGGGAGGGGAGGGAGGGAGGGAGGGAGGGAAGGGAGGGAGGGAGGGGGGAGTATGAGACGCGTGGGAAGGAAGGAGGGAGGGGAAGGGGGAGTATGAGACACGTGGGAGGGAGGGGAGGGAGAGGGATATTGGGAAGAGAGGATGGGAGGGGAGAGGAGGGGGGAAATAAGTGGCGGGGAAGGAAGAGGGGGAGAGGAGGGGGGAGTATGAGACGCGTGGTAGGGAGGGAGGGGAGGGAGGGGGAGTATGAGACGCGTGTGAGAAGTTGGTTGGGATTGAGGGGAGGAGAGGGGGAGATAAGAGGTGGCGAAGAAACAGGCGGTGGGAGGTGGAGGAAAGGAGGGGAGAGCATGAGAAGCGAGGAGAGATTGGGGAGAGGGGGGAAGTGAAGAGATAAGCAGGGAGAGGGAGAAGAAAGAGGGAGCGAAGGGTAACAGACAAAGAGGATGTACGGGAGGGGAGGGGGGAAGGGGGTACACTCTTAGGCCACACAATCAGTGCAGTCATGCTATCATATATGAATATCCCTCACTGTTATTTAAAATGATTCTCTTGAAGATGTACACAAACGATTTAAAAGAGCGCAGCCAATGTCAAAGTTTTTAAAAAGGCAAAGCAGTTGTTTATATCCCATGCGAGAGTAAAGAAATAAAGAAGTAAAATTGTGGCTGTTGGTAACACTGTATTGTACGGCTCAAAGAGGCAATATTCAAATAACGTGGTTATGCACTTATACAAAAATACATATATACATACATACATACACACACACACCCACACACACTCACTCTCTCTATATATATATCTGGATACGTATAGAGCAAGAGAAAGAAAGTGAAAGAAAGAGACAGAGACAGAAACATACAAAGACCGAGACACAGAGACATAAAAAAATAAAAAAATAAAACAAAGACACAGAAGGAGAGTCACCCGGATACCAAGGAAGAGGAAAAATCACACGCAAAAACAACACACACAAAGAGCACAACAACACTTACATATGGGTCCCAGTTCTCTCAGGTTGTCGAAGCAACAGGAACCCGTGGTGCCTAAGGTAGCGCACAACTGGAAATGAAATGCGGGGAATAGACCGTAGAGTTCTCCAATGCCATTAACACTTCATCATACTCTTATATATTACCGGTACTTTGAACATTTATTCCTTGTCAATGATGTGTCTGCTAGTTTTGGGTGTAATTCATGTTTATGATATAAGTGTATTTGTTGTCTGAACTGTTACATGCGGTTGAACAATATTATATGTTGATGTGATTTTTCTACGTTATCATTTTAAATGGCTGTCACTTATAAAATTTCCATTGCTTATGAGATCCTCTGAAATAACCACATATCAACTGCACCATTTCCTTGTTACTGAAGGCAGATATATAGCTATTCATTCCAAATACTGAACGACACATCTTTCTTGATACATTTTATCAAACGCACATACATGAAAGCGTCAACAGGATCTTTCCCAAGAAAAGCAACAGAAAATATTTTTAAGAATCAATTCAACTTTAATCAATTACTTTCCGTTTCGGACGCACCAATTAATCACCCATTCATTGGAACAGGAGAGAGAGAGAGAGAGAGAGAGAGAGAGAGAGAGGGAGAGAGAGAGAGAGAGAGAGAGAGAGAGAGAGAGAGAGAGAGAGAGAGAGAGAGAGAGAGAGAGAGAGAGAGAGAGAGAGAGAGAGAGAGAGAGAAGGAAGAAAGAAGAAAGAGAAGACATAAAATGAGAGGAGAGACAGAGGAAAAAGATCAGAAAAAGAGAAAGAGAGAGAGATAAAGAAGAAGAAAGAGGAGAGAAAGAGAACAAAAGAAAGAAAAATGAAAGAGAAAAAAAAGAGAGACAATAAAAGCACAGCAATCCTCCCTGGTAGAAACAACACTTACAAAGAAGGGAATAAGGCCCTTTTCCCTATCATTCTGGATGGCTTCGACGACCTTATCGCCTCGCATGCTCAAGTTTTCGTCGCTCTCTATGTATCGCATCTTCACCAGCCCGATGAGTCCGGCCTTCTCCACCGATGAGTGAGCCTGAGGAAGTCGAAAGTGGTGAGTTAAGGTGAGTAACATTTGCGAGAAGCGAATGAGAAAGTGTAAGAATAAAATGTCGTAAGTGAGACTATGGAGGTTATATATGATGAGTAAGGATGAATAAGCACTTAAGCAAAAGGGTGGTGAGTGAACCTGGGGAGGTAAAATAGGATGAATGATCGCGTGTGAATTGTTAGCGAGGTGAGTAAGTGAGTAAGGGTAGTGAGTGAGCCTAAGGGGATAAGATGTGAGGGAGGTGAATAAGCAATAATCGAAAGGGAAGTAAGTTACCCTATGGAAGCAAAACGTTATGAATCAGTATGAGTACACTGTTATCGAGGTGAGTAAGCTAAAAAGGTAACGAATAAGCCTCAGCAGTTAAAATGTAGTTAAGCAGGATGAGAAAGTTGAGGTGAGTAAGAAGAAGGAAAACAGGATGATGAGTGAATGAGACAAGACAGAATGAATGAGGAATAAAAAGTGATGAGTGAATACAGAACAAAATGTGGAAAGAGATGTTCTTATATTAATAATGGGTATCGACCATACGTATATATGTTATGAGTACTTGAAATATTCCCGGCAGAAAAAAAAACAATTGATTTAATTAATTAATTAACATAATCAGATAACATAGGGTGAATATAGTCTTGAAAGATGACAAACGGTGAGTAATGACTCAAATTTGACTCAAAAGGACTCATGACAATATCTTATTACCTGTAACGACTCACTGAGAAAGATATATATATATATATATATATATATATATATATATATATATATATATATATATAGAGAGAGAGAGAGAGAGAGAGAGAGAGAGAGAGAGAGAGAGAGAGAGAGAGAGAGAGAGAGAGAGAGAGAGAGAGAGAGAGAGAGAGAGAGAGAGAGAAAAAGAAAAAGAGAAAGAGAAAGAGAAAGAGAAAGAGAGAGAGTAACAGAACAAACGGAAAGGCAGTTCTATTCTTCAGTGTATTGTCACAGTTTTTAGTAATAAAATACGCAAAATGTAATAAGATCTAAATAGAACACGTACCCAATCAAATGAAAAAAAATAAAACAGAACAGTTCTAGCATCGAATAAAAAAAAAAGTTATCGATAATTCAACGCAGTTTAAATCCAATCACACCGTAAATCACTGAAGTGTACATTCCAAAAGCATAGGACAATTCTATTTATACATCGGTTAGAATAACAAAATCACACTTGTTTACAAAGAGTGGTAACATTAGAAAGGTACACAGTACAGTTTTAACGCAATCTGAAACACAAGATCATTCATAGAAAACTGATCAATAAGAATTTTTATCAGAATCAATGGATCAATAACGTGATAATTCTTACCCAGCAGCACTGCAGAACATATTGCAATGATATCGCATTCATAGTTCATAGATTATATAATCAACTTAACACAATATAGTCCAGTTCAAACTAGATTATGATTAGAGCATAAATTATAATCTCTTGAGTTGTTAGTAACATAGGAGAACTTATTTTATACATTAATTAAAACAAAATTTTAAAATAAACTTATTTACAGTAGACAGCCGATAGATTTAGATCCTTTTACTGCAAGATCCTGGGTTAACATCAAGAAGATAATGTTCTTATCTAATAAAACTCCCGATTATTCATATGAGTCTGCATACCGTAATGTGTCATTGTCATTAACTCTGAATGTAAATTTTGAACGTTGCTGGCTTGTCCTTCTAACGTGCAGTATCTGAGGCATTGGTCCACCTTGGTTTACCTTTATGTCTCTAAGTCTATTGCTCTGAAAGAATCTAGATACCTGATCATTTGTCTGCAATAAATGCGAAATAAACTCTCATATATGACCTCAATATTAATATTTTCGCATCAGGATTCAATCAAGTCGTTAACTTCCATTAAGATCTTGATATCATACCCATCAGTTATTTTGATCTCGACTTCAAGCTTGGTTTGGTTTAGCATTCTCGATTTTTCCCTTAGATTTTCTTTCGCTTCCCTTCCAAGACATGTTATTTAATCACTCATATTTCCCAGGAGAGTTGATAGATTCTTCAACGTTTCGTAGTTTCACCAATGCTCCGAGACCTCGACGCGACGTGTTCTCGTGTGACGTGTCCGAACATGTTGAGCGCGGCGACGAGTTCTCCAGCCATCAGTATGTCAGGTTTCGCTGGGTTGCAGGGGAGGTTGCTGCTGCAGATCCTTAGGTCCGTGATAACAGCTTCCGCGTGGACCTTTTCTCTAGGCGTCCCTGATCCTCCTTCGCTCAGGTCACCCCGATATGTTGTTGCTCACTTTAATGAACGATATCTATTATCATTCATCGCTCTGGCATCTAGCTGGCCCTTCCGAGTTGCTGACTTTCTTATCTTGTAAAAGGAATCCCATCCTCAAGTCAGCATCAGGAGAAGCGGAGGGCACGTGATAAGGCCCTGAGGTGTTGCCTGAGGTGGGGTCCGACTGGGGGGGGGGGGCAGAGGGTGGGATTGGTGGGGTACATGTTGGTCTGGCTGGCTATCATCCATCAACTTCTATTTTCACTTCTATTTCGGCATAATCGGCACACTTCACCGTCTATTCCGCATCTTTTATAAATGTCACACTTCTTTCATATATCGCTTACCATTGTTCACAGTGAATGGATTCAATTAAATAGTAACGGTTCTCTTTAGCGGGGTAACTAGATCCCCCTCTTCAAGGTGCTCGTTCGGGAGCGTAGGAACGGGAGTCGTGCCTCTGAATATGACGTATTCGTAATGTGTCGTTTACGTCATGCGCGTGTGTGGGAGGGTTCAAATTTATCTCAATGTCTGAGAGATAAACATTTGTCTGGCGAGAGCAGGGCCACCTTTACTGACAAGTCTCCAGTTCACAAATTCATTGGGTTACTAATTTGAGCATTGGTAAATACACCCCTCACCTGGTTATTAGCACCAAGGGACCTCTTTACGGTTTCGTAGTTCACTGCTTAGAGTTCATTTATAATGAGTTTTTTTTTCCACACACTATTGGTATCAATGCGATCACTGAACATTCACTCAGTATTTATAGTCAATAGGCTTGTTTATGCACTATAAATCACACAAAAAATATACATTATTTGCTTCATTACTTCATTGCAACTTGCTACTCCCATAAAGCTCCTCCCAGAGACAGGAAAAGACCTCCAACCATTAAAAAAAAAAAAAAAAAAAAAAAAAAACTCTACTCACAACGACTCCTCGCGAATAACTACGACTCACAGTGACTCACCTGATCAGAGCAATAAGCCACGAGTCGGGAGTTGATCTCGGCGTCCTCTAAGTCGGGGTATTCCTGCTGGTAGCGCTGGATGGCCTCCGTTCGGGCCGCGAGCAAACAAACAAACGTCGCCTCGGAAGCAGTGGTCTGGGGGGCGGCGGGCGGGAGGGAGGGGACGGGGGGGGGGGCGGAAAAAAGGGTGAAGGTGATAAATTTTGGAGAAAGATATACGTTTTATGTTATATTTGGGTCCTATATTTGGATGGTGTTGGGAAGGTTGGGATATATATATATATATATATACATATATATGTACACTTGGTTATAGTTTGCGTGTGTAGTTCTATGTATTTGTGTTGTTTGTGTGAGTGTTGTGTTTGTACTTGCGCTGGTACTGGCGCTGGTGTGTGTGTGTGTGTATTTGTGTGTTTTTATTTGTGTGTGTGTGTGTGTGTGTGTGTGTGTGTGTGTGTGTGTGTGTGTGTGTGTGTGTGTGTGTATGAATACGAATATGGGTGTGAGTCTGATTTCGTGCATATATATATATATATATATATATATATATATATATATATATATATATATATATAATGTAAATCTATACATTGGCGGTTAATAATCTGACATACGTGTGTGTTAAACGGGTTTGAGAATATATTGTATATACGGATGAGGAAGAGATGGGGAAATCGAGTCAAAGGAATAAGAAGAGAGACACGATGATGATAATGAGAATCATCAAAATACTACTGAAATTTAATGTTAGTAGTGATCCTGATATAGCAATAATAATAACGACTAGAGAAGCAGTTACAAAAGTAAATAAACAAATATAGACCGATGAATGAGGATAATCATAATGAAAATGTCATAAGAGACAGAGAAAGAAAAAGAGAGAGAGAGTCAGAAACAAAGACAGAAACAGAGAGAGAGAGATAGAGACAGAGAGATGGACAGACAGACAGAACTGAAGAAGTGAGAAATGCAAACAAGGAAAGGATGAGGAGAGGCAGCGGAGAGGACAGCGTTACTCTTAATTAAAACCATCAGCTGATGACGGCTCGATGTCACAACTGCCGTAACGTCTACGCGGAAGGAGAAGCGAAACAAGGGAAGCGAGAGGAGAAGAAAGGTCAGAGGTTGGAGGAGAGAGAAAAGGAAAGAGGTGGGGGGGATACGGTGGCAAAGAAGGAAAAGAGAGATAAGGAGGAAAAAGGTCAAAGGAGAGATCAGAAGGAGAGGGAAAATAATAAGACGTCAGAGAAGGAAAAGCGAGACAAGAGGAGGAGAAAGATCAATGGTTGGAGGAGAATGAAAAGGAAAGAGGAAAAATACGATGACAACGAAGGAGAGGAGAGAAAAAGAGAAGGAGGAACAAGGAGGAAGAGGTCAGAGTTTGAAAGCGAGAAAATTTTCAACAAAAGGAAAAGAGTAAAAAAAAGAAAACAAGAGAGAACGACAATGAAGGTCGGAGGTTGGGGCAAAATGTTAAATACGTCAAGGCGGAAGGAGAAGAGAGACAACGAAAGAAAAGGCGTCTGGTCAGAGCTTGGGATTGATCACTAACGGACAAAAAAATGGGAAAGGAAAATATAGAACATAGCAACTCAGAGAGCCAACGAATGAAATGGAATAAGGACATAAGCAGAAACGAAAAGAAAAGACAAAACTAAAAATAAGGAAACAAGAAACGCAAAAAAGACTGAAAGATCGAAAACTCACCAAAAGGTCTATGAACCAGTGCGTAGGCCTAAGCTCACCTGAATGACGCCGCCGCCGGGGGAGTCCTTGTAGCTGTGAAGGAAGTGCTCGGGTAGGCCTAGCATCTTGGCCAGCCAGTCCATCACCACGATTTCGAGTTCCGTGCAGGCGGGTGACGATGCCTGAGACAGGAGAATGATTAACTTGTAGCGCGTCCCGTCACAGCGAGGATGCGCGCGAAACGGACTTGGCATGCTATGTAAACGTGCTGGAATGTTTGGTACCAAATCTGTTTTAAGTGTTTTATGTGTTATTTATTTCGTTTTTTTCTCACTATTGATTAATTTGTCCTATTACTTTCGCGTTATTGATTTGCTGTAGATCTTGATGATAAATTTGATATTCAAAGTCCGCCATGAACTTCAATGAACCGTCTTGAGTTCTGTTGGACATCACAGCTCATAAAACTTGCTAGATATTATTATCGTAAGTCGATCCATAAACCAGACTTAATATCTATAATACGCCGGATAAAAAGGCTCTCGCATAATCCGACTTATAAAAATCTCTCATGAACTGAAGAATAAATAATGCAGGGTATAAAAGTTTATATCAAAGGAGGAATACCATGGTGTGGCCGACAAGGAAAGTCCATCAAGATATAGGTCTTCATTACTGTATCATTCTAGGCATGTGTGGTTAAGAAGATGGACGTGATACAGTATTAAACAAAATATGATAAGTCTTCATGTGGATTATATTTATATAAATAAAATGAAACTAAGTTGAAAGTGTATACAGAAACATGATAGTTGAAAATATCTATAATATTTCAGCACTACATATACAAAAAGTGGAGCCAAAGAAGAATAACAAGAGTGGAAATAAGAAAAATAAATTATGTTAAAAATAGGAAAAGAAAATATGAAATGAATCAAGTTTACTGATAAACAGATTTTATTAGAATATCACACGTGTATGTTGTTGTAAAATGTCATAGAGCAAAAAAAAAAAAAAAAAAAAAAAAAAAAAAAAAAAAGGCAAACAATGTGACAAGAGTTAAAATGAATGCTATGTTACAGAACTAAGATTTTACAATGATTTGAAAAAAAAAAAAAAAAAAACATAAGAAAAAATACTGACAAATAACGTGTTGATATAGAGACTTTAAGAGTAAAAATGAATAGACACTACATATCAGAGCCAAATGAAAACAAAAAAGGAACAAGAGAGAGAGAGAAAAAAAGACAGAGCAAAAAGCAAATCTAAGGAAAACTAGATGACGGGAAACAGACCCAAGTAAATCCAAGGCAATTGATGGCGTCTGCAAGCATATCTCCAAGGAGTGACGGGTAGGAGTTGAGGGCCGGAAAGTAAGCATGCATGTACGGCGACTGCCAGTGTGTGACCTGAGGAGGAGGGGGGAGAGAAGGTCATAAGATTTCAATGATTTTTCGTGACTCATCATATGAAGATTAAAGAAAATAAACTTTTCAGAGTAAAACTTTTTTTTTTTCTGAAATATTGGGATAAAACAGATACATAAAAACAGATACATAAAAATCTAATAGGAAATACATATTTCAAAAGACGAAAACCTTCTCCGAATGAGTGTCCATCACGCAATCTCACTCCATCACACTGCACTCAATCAACCCACCCCGGGCATGACGACCCGCTCGATGTCGTTGAAAATATTCTCCCAGGGTTCGGGGTCTTCGGGGGCGTGTTCGGGCACCAGCTCACGCATGTAGCCGGGCTTCACGTCGGGAAACACGCGTCGGTCCCGGATGTTGTCGAGGTAGTCGGCGATGTAGTCGACCATTTCCTTCCCTGGGAGGATTAGAGGGGAAAAAAATATTGATATTGCTTTATTTACATGGTGCAGTTTGCTAAGGATATTGTATTGCTGTGTAGGATATTACATAACTATGAGAAATAGTATGTACATCAATATGGACAATGTACAAAGAAACGTTTCGAGATTATTTCTTATATAATATATCTGTCAAGTGACACCTTTGGTTCATAAAGAAATATTGTCTTTTTCAAAATTATGTTTTATCGTATTTTTGTGGTAGGTTTGGAAATTTATTAATTAACATTATGAATATCTTGACTGAACACTTGGCGCTGTTCTAATTTTTACCACACAAGGGTCAGTGGAAAAGGCAATTGTTAATGAAGATGAGAGCGTGTAAATGTTATTAAGAAAGTGTGTAAACATGAGCGCTAAGGCAAAAACATGAGGAGAAAGAGATGATAAGTTTTAGAAAATGAGGTTACGCTGTCGAGACATAAAAGGACAAAACAATGGGTGTTCATGAAGCCTCTACGCCATGAGAGAGAATACGAGTTATGAGGAGTGAAAGAAAGAGCGAAAAGATGAGGGGGAGGGAGACAACAAGAGAGAAAGGAAGGAAGATGGGAGGGAGGGAGGGATGAGGGGGGTGGGTTATGCAGCCGGTGCACAAAGACACACATAAGGCGGTCATGGAAGCTCTATACCACGAAGAAAATATTACGACATAATTCATGCTAAACCCCTGTGATACGAGAGTGGGCTTCGTGTGGCAACACTGCGGCTCATCCCGTGATGGGCAGAGCTCCATTCTGCCCCCCACCCCCCTCACACACACTTATAAACACTTACGATGCCTCTTCTCTCACGCTTTTACCCCACCCTCATCCTCTGTCTTCTTCTTCTCCTCCTCCTCCTCCTCCTCCTCCTCTTCTTACTCCTCCTCCTTCTCCTCCTACTTCTCCACCTTCTCCTCCTCCTTCTTCCCCTCCTCCTTCTCCTCCTTCTTCTCATTCTCATTCTCCTTTTCATTATCATTCTCCTCTTCCTTGTCATTCTCCTGCTTCTTCTTCTTCTTCTTCTTCTTCTTCTCCTCTTCCTCCTCCTCCTCCTCCTACTCCTCCTCACCTAATCAAGCGCATGCTGATAAAAACATCACATATATCTTGCATACATGAACGTGTGTACTTCGTACATTTACACTCACACCCACCCACCCATACTCACGCATAGTGAACAGCGTTCTTTGTGAAAAAGGTATTATGATGGTATACAAAGAAAGGAATAACGCAACGGTGCAAGAAATGCAAGTAAACAGATGAATACGTAGAGAGACAGATAACGAAATAAAGAGTCCATTGATATTATTTCAGCTCAAATTTTATAAACACAAAACACTCAGAGCTTTACTCAAATCCAAAGCTTTAAAGCGGTGAAATATAGAATGCTGGAATGTGGAAGGGAATAAAAAGTTTGTTTTAGATGATGGGAAAGAAAGAGGAAAGAAAGGCGAGGAGGGAATTAAAAAAAAGTCGTTTTAGATGATGGGAAAGAAAAACGAGAAGGAATAAAAAGTTCGTTTTAGATGATGGGGAGGAAAGAAGAAAGAAAAAAATAGGAGGGGAGAAAGAGTCGTTTTAGAAGATGGGAAGGAAAGAGGAAAGAATAAAAGAGGAGGGAAGAAAGAGATCGTTTTAGATAGTTGGAAAGATAGAGGAAAGAAAAATTAGTTATAGAAGATGGGAAAAAAACGAGAGAAGAACGTTGAGAGGAAAAAAAATTATTTTTAGAAGAAAAAAAGAAATAAAGAAAGTTGGTGAAGAAACGACTTTTTTAGGAGATGAAAAAAATGAACGTGGAGGAGAGCAAACAGTTGTTTCAGAAGACGGAAAGGAAAGGGAAGAAAGGGAAGTAAAATGGAGAAAATGCCGTTATAGACAATGCGAAAGAGAGAGAATGGAAGAGCCGGCAAAAAAAAAAAAAAAAAAAAAAAAAACGGCTTGAAAATTTGAAAAAAGGCAAATGATAGAGAAAATAGAAAGCGAAAGGAAGAACTCGTTTCAGGAGATGTGAAAGAGAGAGAGAAAAAAAAGGATAAAAACGCAGAAGAAAAAGTAAAAAAGGTTTAGATGCAAAAGAAAAAGAAAACAAGAATGCGAAGGAAAACAAGTCCTCTTAGAAATGAATATATATATATATATATGTATATATATATATATATATATGTATATATATATATATATATATATATATATATATATATATATATATATATATATATATATATATATATATATATATATATATATATAAGGAAGAACGTGTAAGGAAAGAGGTCGTTTTCGAAAAATACAAATGAGAAAAGAGCGGACAAGAAAAGAAAAAGAAAATATCATTTTAGAATTTAGAAAAGAAAGAGAAAAAAAATAAGAACACGAGGGAGGGATGTTGATCTAGACAAAACAAAAGATACAAAAAGATCACGGATATAAACAAGTATTATAAGAAGAACTAAAAGAAATTAAGAAAAAAAATAAATTCTAGATGAAACAAAATAAACAGAATAGAGCAGAAAGGGAGAGTTTATAAAACCGATCCCAAAAGATGAAGAAACAATATTGCATAACCTCACAGAGTTGGGACAACAAGAGAGAAAAGTGTTGCAGCTCAGTTGACATATTGCAAATAAACATTTACTTGATAGAATATGTGGGGGGATTTACTCAAGGAAACTGATGAATTAAGAGAGATACAGAGAGAAGGAGAAGAGGGGATAGAGAGAGAAACAGAGATAGAAAGATATATGGATGGTTAGATAGACAGACAGATAGAGAGAGAGGGAGAGGGAGAGAGAGAGAGAGAGAGAGAGAGAGAGAGAGAGAGAGAGAGAGAGAGAGAGAGAGAGAGAGAGAGAGAGAGAGAGAGAGAGAGAGATGGATAGGTAGATAGAAAGAGAGAGAGAGAGAGATGGAAAGATAGATAGAAAGAGAGAGAGAGAGAGATGAAATATGAATTGTAAGAATTGTTAAGAAAATCCGCATAAAAGACAAGAAATCGTATAGGGTGAAAGAATACTAATAAAGAAATGAAAATGAAAGGAAAGAGAGACACCGAGAGATAAAAAGAGGGATAGAAAGGAATGGAACAAATGGAAAGGAATGGTCATAAGTGAGGGGAGAGCAAAAGATAAAGAGACAAACAAGGAGAAAGGAAAAACAAAAAAGAACGGAGGGACACGCATAGAGGAGATGGAGGGGGAGGAGAAATAGAATAAGAAGAAGGAAATGGGGGAGGAGGAGGAAAAGAGTGAGGGTGAGGAAAAAGAGGGAAAGGAAGGAGGAGGAGGAGAAGATGGAGGAA
>BOPN01003309.1:62500-65000 GCA_017312705.2 Penaeus japonicus | reverse complement strand
GGGAGAGAGAGAGAGAGAGGCAAACAGTGACAGAAAAAGAGACACAGGCAAAGAAAAGGACAAAGAGAAAAAAAAATAAAAACACGAAAATAAATACGCACGAAAAAATACAAAAGTAATACGTATCATTGACAATAACGTGGATTCATACGAAATAAAAACACAAAGAAAGATTAAGAACAATCTTACATGTACCTCTAACAGTCGCAGCTTCCTCGGCAGAAGGAAGAGCGACATACAATTCAATTTGAAGGAAAGAAATAAGAGGTGAATTGAAAAGATGATCTTGATGTTCCATTGTCACCGGGTGTATGGCCTGCGTGTATATCCATATAAGGGAATACGTTTGTGAGACTGTGTGCGTGGGAGAGATAGTGAGATGAAAGAGATAGATATAGAGATAGATAGATACATAGATATAGAGATAGATAGATACATAGATATAGAGATAGATAGATACATATATATAGAGATAGATAGATAGATATAGAGATAGATAGATATAGAGATATATAGATATAGAGATAGATAGATACATAGATATAGAGATAGATACATAGATAAATATAGATAGCTGGATGAATAGCGATAGAAAGACAGACAGAGAGACACTTTGAGAGATAGATAGAGACAGAGAAACTCTCTTCGCGTGTAAAGAAAGCACATGCACGACGTACGTTCAAGCACAAAGGTTCCAAAGGTCCTGCGCGCGCACCCAGATCCCCATGGCATCCCAACCCCCTATGAAGCCCCGGATTATCTCAAACTCCTCTTGGATTCCCTTCTCGATCCTCCGTTTCTTGTCGATCCCCTACGCCCTTGGCAGAGCCTGGATTATGTCAGTATATGTAAAGGTTTCAATTATCAATAATTTCGAAAACTTGTGGAGCTTCGAAGGATTTTTCTGTCTGGTTTCCCCCTGTCCTTCTTTCCTTCTTTTCCTTTTCCTTCCTCTTTCCCTTCTCGTTTCTTTACTCTAGACACTTGTTCTTTCTCTCTCTCGTTCACATCCTCGCTCGTACTCTCTCGTTCTCTCTCGTTCTCTCTCATTCTCTCTCGTTCTCTGTCTTATTCTCTCCAACTCTATCTCTCATAAATTTTCTCTCTCACAATCTCTCAAACTCTCTTCCATTCCGTCCTCCTCACCCTCCTGCTTTCTCTCCCCCTTCTCCTTCTCCCTCTCTCTCTCACACTCTCTTTCTGTCTCTTTCTATCTCCCTCGCTCGCTCACCCCATCCCGCTCCCACTCCCCCTCACACTCTTACAATTTAGGTTTATGTAGAAACTTGAGGACCCGTTGTGACGACTTAGTTCATCGTAAGAGCGCTCCCTCTCTTGCTCTTACTCTCGCTCTCTTGCTCTCTCTCTCTCTCTCTCTCTCTCTCTCTCTCTCTCTCTCTCTCTCTCTCTCTCTCTCTCTCTCTCTCTCTCTCTCTCTCTCTGTGTCTTTTTCTTACTTCATTATACTTTTATTTCCGCTCTCCTGTTCCCTCTTCCATAATGCTTTGCTTGTCCTTCTCCTCCTCATTTTTTTTCTTCTTCATCCTTCATTTCTTCTTCCTCCTCCGTCTTCTTATATTTATCCCCCCCTCCTCTTCCTCCTCCTCCTTCTCCTTCTCCTCTTCCTCCTCCTCCTTCTCCTTCTCCTCTTCCTCCTCCTCCTCTTCTCCCTCCTTCTCTTCCTCCACCTCCATCAACATCTCCCTCTCCAATTACCTTTCTCCTACCCCCAATTTCCTGGATCGGTTTTCCCCTCCATTTCGTCTCTCTCTCTCTCTCTCTCTCTCTCTCTCTCTCTCTCTCTCTCTCTCTCTCTCTCTCTCTCTCTCCCTCTCCCCCTCTCTCTCTCTCTCTCTCTCTCTCTCTCTCTCTCTCTCTCTCTCTCTCTCTCTCTCTCTCTCTCTCTCTCTCTCTCTCTCTCTCTCTCTCTCTCTCTCTCTCTTTCTCTCTCTTTCTCTCTCTCCTTGCAAATATTTCCCTTTTCCCCTCAGTCGCTTCATGGCTTCACTTATTTATAAACCTGTTCTTCATTTTTTTTTTCTTTTAGATTATGTTCACTTTTATTCACTTCATATCTGGGCCATTTGGAAGTATTACATATTCGCAATAAGCTATCAATATGTTGTTTGCGTGTCTTTTTTTCCTCTGTCTTTGTGGTTGTTGTTGTTTTGTTGTTTTGTTGTTGTTGCTGTTATTGTATATCTCTGATTCCACTCCGTTATCATTATTATGTCTGTCATCATAATTTCTTCAGCTCTGATAAAAGGTAATAGTAGATATAAATTATTTTTAAGCAAACTATATAAAGCTTATGATAAGAAAATAAAAAAGGTCATACATCAACAAAAACATAAACACGGAAGCATAAACAACAGCAAAACAAAACCAACAAGAACATCAGCAAGAACAAGCGACCGCCATCACCACCACACTCCTCCTAAGTGGACCGGGTCTTGGCTGTCACCCTCGAGTTCACCCTCCACGTCCACCTCCTCCTCCT
>BOPN01003309.1:40000-47500 GCA_017312705.2 Penaeus japonicus | reverse complement strand
TTTCTCTCTCTCTTTCTCTTTCCATTTGTCTTTCTCTCTCTCTCTTTATCTTTATCCATTTATCTCTCTCGCTCTCTCTCTCTCTCTTTCTCTTTATCCATTTATCTCTCTCGCTCTCTCTCTCTCTCTTTCTCTTTATCCATTTCTCTCTCTCTTTCTCTTTCCATTTCTCTCTCTCTCTCTCTCTCTCACTCACTCACTCTCTATATCTTTACCCATTTGTCTCTCTCTCTTTATCCATCTCTCTCTCTCTCTCTCTCTCTCTCTCTCTCTCTCTCTCTCTCTCTCTCTCTCTCTCTCTCTCTCTCTCTCTCTCTCTCTCTCTCTCTCTCTCTCTCTCTCTCTCTAATTTCATACACAATTTTACTCTTCGAATTAGGAATCGGAACACCATTTTTTTGAAGAATCATTATTAAGCATGAGAAATATTGTACGTGGATCTCGGCTTCTGGCAAAGCTTCCTGGTGTGCGTGTGTGTGTATGTGTGTGTGTGTGTGTGTTTTGATATTTCACTCTCTGGTATTTTAGTGCATTCAAATGTTGTACGATCGTGTTTAGAGCAATCATGGTCATTTGGAATAAATCGCAATAACTTGGGTTCTCCCATACACATAAACACAGGAGACTTGAGAACTTCAGAACACAAGGAAAATACCATTTGGCATTCACGCTAAGCATTATTAGGATTATCGCTGTTTAGGAATAGCAAGCATGAAACCCTGTAGTGCGATTTTTTGTTAGTGGCGAATACCGATGGAGGGGGAGGGAGGGAGGGAGGGAGTAAAGAGAGGCAACGCTAACCTTCGCGTAAAAGGAAAAGCAAAGAACAAACTCAAAAGGAACCTGAAGTTATTCATTGTCACGAGCATAGTAAAATTCCGTCATATACTTATAGATTTAGTAGCTCTTATAAATCGAAAAAAGGATCATGTAACGGCTTTGTCCGTTTAAACCATCCCTCACTGGAAAAATTCTTTCGCTTGAGGTTGTTAGAAGTAAGGAGCGGAACCTAATAAAGATATCTAATGCCTAATGCTTCCGTTCCATTGATATAGAATAGGGCAACGAAGTATAATGATCCGTAAGGGGCCTTTGGAATGTTCATGCGTTTGCTTTTCTGAAGCCTGTGTGAGTAAGGGAAGTCATGCGTTAGCGGTCATTTCGACTATTCTTAGTAAGAGCAAAACTTGATTAACGATGAAAACGAGATTGAACATGCTGGATTATCATGATCGCCATCTTAATCGTTCGTCAACTGACAGATAAACATAAATAGACGAGGAAAATAAACTAACCTCACAACAAGCGGTTAGGTGTTTCTTCAGCGGTAAACAGGTCCTTCCCAACGAGCTCACCTCCCGAAATTGCCAAATCAACTTTGTTCGCTAGTCCTTTCAACTCCTCTACCACGAATGATGGTAAATTGGAATTCGATAATGGTCTTGTAAAAGGATTGTTGAACATAGAAGATACAGTGGTAGGAACTCTAATTCGTATAATAGCCGGTAGAGGGCTTCTTATCTTATGAGCTGGTAATCCTAAGCCGATTAGCATTCACCTTTTTCAATTGCAGAACACGTGATGTGGCATTGCTGTTGCTTCCCCGAAAAGGAGTGTCCGATATGGGTGAAGTTATAGCTTTAATGTCTCTATTCAGAATCACCTTCCTCGTATTTGATCAGATAATGAGATATGACGTATGTACGCAAACCATACCTATACGAAATACCTGTTAGAATTTTATCATTCATAATCGTAAGTTAAGATAACATGATATAAAGGTAACCATCAAGAAAACCAACATTGGTAAACTGATATTATTGTCAGTTAAAACCGCATTTTTGTCGTGAAATGGATCAAACCGCGCTCGAGGCGGTTAAGCTCAAGCCTGGCTGGTTTTTCAAAAACGCGTGTTAGACTATAGTTTGTGACGTCATATGAAAATAAAAGTTTTGGCAAGTATGCCGACTTCATTTCATAAATGTTACTCGCGTGTCCCCTTCTAAGCTTTATGATTACCTTTTTGAAAACATTTAGTGTGAAAAATGCACCAACAGAACATCTGCAGCCCCCTCCACAGCTATTCTAATATCCACATGATGCTTTCGTGCTTGTGTAATTTTACCTAATTTCTAGTCCAAACATATGCAGTGTCGATTCTGTTAATAACCCACCAATTTTTTCTAAATCTATTTGGAATAAGTTTGGAAGATGACACACCGATGATACCATTGTATTTGTTTACATATGACGTCACGCATCACGAACAGGAAAGTCGCGCCAGACTCAAGATTTGGCACGATAAGATGCGACCAAAAGCGTGAACACGGCTGGATGGCCTCGAACTTACCTCAAAATTTAAAGCGGAGGGCGGGGGCAAGAAATGTCAATTGATTGCATCAAGATGTGTTTAATAGTGCAAAGCCAGTAGCTACCTTCGATATCTCTGAGTATTAATATTTAAAAAAATAAATCTTACAATGAGAGTTCATCATATGTGACTTTATCGACGTAAATTTCTAGTGCAATGTTACAATTTTATTTCCCTCAAGCCCCTGATCCCATCGTTCACCTATGACCAGGCCTTTATTTTTTTTTCTCTCTTTTTTGACGGGGGAGGGTGAAATAAAAACTAAAACCACATTTTCACCAGCATAAGAGAATGTAGTGATGGAAAGAACGGAGTAAAAGACACAAAAAATTATCTCCACTGATAAGCATTTACTAGAATTGTAGGCAAAGGGTACAAGTAGTAAATTAAGTACATTACGAATTTACGATTTAGTTGGATCCTTTTGTAAGATATTCCAAGACAATTCAGCCTAGTAAACAAACACACACACACACACACACACACACACACACACACACACACACACACACACACACACACACACACACACACACACACACAGCATAGCACATATTCCAAAATTATACGTGAAATGGATGACGCCTTTAAGCGTCACATCATTAAATGATTTAAGTACCATAAGTAAGAGTGAAAAATTAAATAAAAGAATAATATTAGAACTGCATCCTATGCCTCATCTGATAATTGTGAATGCCTGAATACATACAAAAGAAACCTATCAGTAAATCGATCCGAATGCAATGAATTTATCCTTATCTAAGTATTTTTTCTTCCATAGTCATCATATAATTTCATTGATTTTGAATCTTCTTATCGCTTCCCTTTATTTGCAATAGGTTGCAAGAGATCCTTTGTTTCAACTTTCTTAGCAATTTCCATTGACAATTTAGCTATTAGCAATCCTCTTAATGGCAGCATTCAACCGTAAAATGAATCTTGTATCAGTGCAAGGAAAAAAACACAAACCTGCAACTATTATAGAACCTAAGCATCTGTATACAAGACAGGTAACTGGAATAATCTGATGGCCTTTGTCAATGTTCCTAGTATTCCTTATACCTTTTTTTAGCTTTTATTTGAGGTAGAATTACTAGAGAATAAGTAATAAGCGTGAGGAAGGAGTAAGGATTGAGGCTATGAGATAGGATAGTGGTGGAGAAACGGTAAAAGTGGGATAAGCGAGGGTAGTGTGGGGAAGGTCACGAGGAAGAATGAAGAAGAGAAAAAGGAAGGAGTGGGGCTTGAGAGATTGAATGACGCTACATTGTGTAAGATGGAATTATAGGAAATGCCACGACCAGAAATGGCCACAGCCAAGGTTTGTCATATCTTATAATTAGGATTGCTTCTAGAGTTGGGCTAGAAAAAAAATAAAAAAGGACGGCTAGTTTCCTCTTAAATTTTCATATTAGGTTTGTTATACATCAGAGTATACTTATATTATTATCATCTGACATAATAACCTCGTGCCTCATCCTTCACGGTCTCCATTCCACATTCAATACAAACATCAGCATCACAATCCTCATTCCCCACATCGTATTTCCACATTACTCTCCACTGGTTTGTTTTATTTTTTTTCGACATCATAATTGCATCTGCATACCATTGAAACTCTGCATAGTAAATGGATTATTTATCTTCGTAAAAGACGTTGCGTTCTCTTCACCAGAGTTTTGAATAATGTAAAATATCCCTTTGCTTTCTGTTTACAAGCCTCTCCTTCCGGCGCTCGTATGGGATAAAGGTCCATAGGTAAGCCATGTAACTGTTTGTTCAGAAACTCGAAATGTTCAGTTCTTCGAGGACAGAGTTCATGTAGGAGAGACATGGCTAATGTCAGCCCATCTTCTTTCTTTGAACTTTCAATGAATATGTGCTAATTCACATCAATAAAGGTCGCCTTCGAAAATATTCTGTGGATTGCAGGAAAAAACGGCAGTTACAAATGATCGAAAACGTTTGAAGAACAATTCCCAGGATTCTAATATCCTCTTAGAGACGACACAAAACCTTTGAGGCAGACATCAAATAATGTTTTTTATAGATATATATTTTTAGTCAGTAGAGTTTGCTGACGTCTGTACGTCGTATGATGTTTTCTAGCTAGTCGAAACAGATGTGAACAATTACAAACGTACAATTAAACTTTTAAATATAAACCAGTGATACAACACTCAATCGCATTAATAAAATAAAATACACAAAAATATAAATAAATAAACCCATTTTACCCCCAAGGTTTTTCTTCTATTCAAGATTCGTTCCAATTAGATCTCAAGATATTTACACCCACAGCGGTTTCCTTTGACAAACAGATTCGTACTTCCTCTCCATCGATCGAAGAAAACAACTATCTTAAACGTTGATGCCCAAGAGGTACATGAATCGTTCTTGCTCGAGTCTTGGCTTGTATGGCGAGGTGTCTGGTAACTTGTTCGTTTTTTGTTTTTTTTTCTTCTTCTTTTTTTTTAAGTCAACCAGATTTTTCTCGCATGACTCGCTCAAGGCATGGGTAGAAGTGGGTTTTAGGAATTGTTTTTTTTATTCAGAAACTGTGTATGTGTGTTTTATGTGTTGCAAGCTTTTATGTGATGTTAATTGTCGATGTTCTGTGTTGATGTACGTTCATCCGCTGACATGTTTACCTCCATTTCTCGAATATACTGTGATAGTGGAGGTCAAATATAGGAATGATTTCGATTACTTTTCCGGCCAGAGGATTATTATGGATATTGATCACATACCTTGGAATCTAATAGCTACGTATCTAGGATTTAGATTCGAATGACGTCACCTCACCAGGCTAAAAGGTACCCGCCGTCGATGTCAATCCTGAGGTTCCTTTCTCTCTCGAAAAAAAGGCATAAAGGAATAGATAAATAAACTGCAAAATGAAATCAGTAACAAAGTCAATCACAGAGAGAATTAGGGAAGGCGTGTGTCCAGCGCTGGGCAAAAATATAGGGTGATCCTAATAACCTAGTTATGTTAAGCCTCCCTGCCGTGGCGAAGAATCCCGTTTGCTTGATATGAAGTGATTTGTTGTGTTATTAACTAGGTAAGGACATTAGATTACCAGATATCGCTGAAGTTGCATAAGACTGATAAATTTCATTCTTAAATGCTTGTCCCTTCGTCACTGTCTCTGCTCAAAGAACTGTACAAATGTGTATGATATGTATGGCTAGAAACTGTGTCATATCGTACAGGCACTTAAGTACTGCATCCTTTTTCTAGGTAACCTGCTTATAGGTCTTCCTTCAACAAAAAAGCTGCAAGATTATAGATGAGCGTTCCCATTTGCCGTTTGAAAATGAAGGAAAAGCAAATAAATAATTTCATGATATTGATTCAGTAAGCCTAAAATAAATCAAGTAACAATGACAATGGAGCTCCATAAACGATCAAAGTTGCGTATAGACTATGAAAATCCAGGCGGATTTCGGAACTGTTGTCTCGTTTTCCAATAAATCTGTTTTGTATGTGGTGGGTTTCTCTGTGATATTATTAACACGGTAGAGTGTTTTTTGCCATTCATTCACTATGAAGACCTTTTAACCCAGTTAGCTGCCCTTGAGTGCGTCTGCCTCTGCGGTACCGATGACCTGTCTGTCCTTACGTGATTCGTTGTCTCGGGTTGTGCGTGTGTACTTGTTATTGTGGTTCGTTTGTCTCGGAATATTGGTTTAAAGATTAGCCCTCACTTCTCGGCCAAATATTTTTTTTCTTTTTTTTTTTTTTTTTTTTTTGTAAGGTGATTCTATGACGTGAATATGACATCAAGAAAAAAAAAACAATAATAGAAAGCTCTCAACAAACGACAGGAAAAAAATCAAAATTACTGTAACAGGATACTTAAAAAAATACAGTATAATACAGTCCCAGCCAACTCATATCATAATCTGTAATTATAAATATGCCCATTCTGAAACATTTAACGTGAAATGTTTGAAGAGAAATTATAGATCCACCTCTTACACTTGGCACCGTCAACAATGTAAGAGAGACACGAACGACGGACGCCAAATAACGACAAGTTAAAGATAAGGACGAGGAAGGAACTTGATATAAGGCAAAGGTGAACTTGCCAGCCAACAGCGTTGATTCATGTGAAGAAGTCTAGTGACGTGTCCTCCCCTCCCCTCCCCTCCCTCTCTCCCCTCACTCTTCCCCTCCTCTCACTCCGTTCCTCCTCCTCTCACGTCAACAATACTCCTGCCTCCCCTTCTCCGTCCCTCCGAGTCTCCCTTAGCAGCGAGTACCCGTCTTTAAGCTTTTGAGTCAGTGCTGAGAATATCCCAGCCCGGGAATGTGAAAAACGCATTTGAGAGGCCGCTATCTCGGGCGGGGCCAAGTCAGACGGAATAAGAGAGCGAGAACGAGGGGAAAAAAATATTGTGTTGACTACATTAGTCACATCCTGGCGAACATTACTTCACAGGGCTCTTCCACAGGTCCTCCTTTTCCTCCACCTCCACCTCCTCCTCCTCCTCCTCCTCCTCCACAACCGCCCCCAGGGTCTTCCTCTCCCCTCCTACTATCCCCCGCACCTCCCCCCACCCCCCTTTGTTGGCTGCTGTTACTGTACAACGCGCGGCTCTCATGTCTGTCTTTCTGTTACGTAACGGCAATAGTCACTGTGACGTCCCTGCTGATGGGATGGAAGAGGGGAATGATGTTTAAAGGACAGAGGGGGAAAAAGAGAGAATATAGATGTATATGTAAAGAAAATAAATAATAGAAAGGCAAGAAAGGAAAACCAAATAGAAATAGAAATGGAAAATTATAAAGCGAGTATAACATACGAGATTCAGCACTCAAAGATGGAAAGTCAGAGACAATCAAAGAAAAGTATGACATCGATAAATAAAAGATATACAAAAAGATGGCTGAGCATTCACCTCGCATCTTGTGGTCAGAAGATGCCTCGAGTGAATGAATGTATTATGATATTTGACTCCCAAATACAAGAGGTTTATTCGACCGTCACTAAGACACATCACCTCTTCGATTCGTTGTCTGTACTTTTATGTTCTTCACTTTTGTCTATGCGTATTGTTGATCCGTTATGGTGTGTGTGTGTGTGTGTGTGTGTGTGCGTGTGTGTGTGTGTGTGTGTGTGT
>BOPN01003309.1:20000-22500 GCA_017312705.2 Penaeus japonicus | reverse complement strand
AACAATGATATAGATCCGGTTACTTCAGAGCATTGCCATTTCAATGTCCAAAAGAGCAAAATACAGTGGACTTATCTTTTGCAACATCTGTCTGCATTACACTTTGGCTCAGAGATTTTGAATGAACATACTTATGGAGATGTTTCATAGATTGACGAAAATCATGCAGATCATGACGTCTTGAGGATATCATATTTGCTTCATGATCTTTCTCTGGTCATGCAGGAAGTGGATGTCGTTTATGAGTGTATGGTAGTTTGATCTGAGTATTGTGTACAAAGCTCTAGTCTCTAGTGGTAGTAGTAGCTGTAGTAGTAGTAGATGTAGTAGTAGTAGTAGTAGTTATTAGTAGTAGGAATGGCAGTATTAGTTTTAGTAGTAGTAGTTGTTGAAGGAATAGGAGTAATAGTAGTAGTAGTAGCAATAGTAGTAATAGTAGTATTAGTAGCAATGGTAGTAATAGCAGAAATAATAGTAGTAGTAGAAATACTATTTGTAATAATATTTGTGTCATGTTATCATCATATTCATCCCCATCATTATCATCATTATGGTCGTTATCATTATTGTCATTATCATTATTTGCTTTGACATATTAGCATGAACATATTAATTTCCACGATCATTATTATCATCAATATTGTCATAATCATTATTTACATTTCCCTTATCATCTATATTCTTCTCATTGCTGTTAATTCTACATGACTATCGTCATTATCATTATCATTACATCTAACTTGAACACATAACACCATGACCTGTAATGCATGACCATAAGTGAAGCGAAGGACCGCGTTACAACACAACACGAAATCTTCCTCATACCAACCTACTTTGAACGTGAGGTTTCCGAGTCAACAGCTATATCCATTAAAAAACTCCCAGAGTGTGTTATGTGATGCTTCTTAAAGTCCACAGTGAAGCGAAGGACAGTGTTACGGTATAACACTTGACAAACAATCGATCCATCTTCACCGAAGTGTTATGACGAACTGCATCGGTTTATCAGCCTGTACAAAAGATGGAATACGAACTGATGATGATGATAAGGATGATGATGATGATGATGATGATGATTATGATGATGATGAGAGTGGTGTGGTGGTGGTGATAGTGATGTTGGTGGTGATGGTAGTGGGAGTGATGGTGATGATAGTGATGATCATGGTATTTGGAATTAAAATGGATATGATGAGAGTGACAATGATATTAAGATGATATTGATAATGATGATGCCAATTATGTTTTCATGGATAGTATAATGACTAATATGACAAGAATGATGACGAAGATAATAATAATGATAATGACAACAATAATAATGATGATAATGACACTGATGAATATCATTATCCTCATTATGTTATGGATAATGATGAAAATAATGATAAAACTAATAACGATAATGCTAATTATGATGATTATAATGATGATAATGATAATGATAAATAATGATAATGATAAAGATGAAAATCATAAAAATAATAATGATGACAATAATGATAACTATAATGTAATGTAATGATAATGATTCAATGTAATAATGATAATGTTCATAATACCAATCATAATACAATTCCAAAAAACAACAACAATAATACAAATAATAAATAAAATAAATATTAGTACAGATGCCTATAAAAAAAAAATAAATAAATAAAAAATAACACGTCAGATACACATATCATATCATACACCCCAGCCCGTGAGGCTATGAGCAGAGACTGGAAGGTGTAGAAGCTAACATTCTGGAAACCAACACCTGCTCTTCGCTCGGACTCCGCTGCTCTGGAAACGGCAGAGCGGAGGCACGCGGAGGGAGTCACTGTTGCAATTGCTCTCATTGTTTCGTAGACTTTTATGACATGTTGGTGTTGCATTGTGTTGAATGTTAACTGCCATGGCAACGTTTTAATGCTGGGCGCTTAAGAGCTGTGAAGACACGTCGGAATGTTGTATACCAGTTTGGTTTTGCGTGTCGGTACTTCATACTCGGGAAGGATCAATGTTATACAGTTATTTTTGCTTGTTTATTACCGATTATCTTTTTTTATCTCTCTCTCTCTCTCTTTATATATATATATATATATATATATATATATATATATATATATATATATATATATATATTGTGTGTGTGTATATGTGTGTGTGTGTGTATGTGTGTGTCTGTGTGTGTGTCTATGTGTGTGTGTGTGTGTGTGTGTGTGTGTGTGTGTGTGTGTGTGTGTGTACATATATCTATTACTAAGACAGCATGTGTTATGACTCAATCATGTAGGTATTTGCATTAATTTATAGCAGAGCGTCAAATGGAAATTAAAAAGAAAAGGAATAGATGAAACTCTCGATCAAGGGCTGACGGCGAAGAGAAAGAATAATGGGTAAAGGATTTCCATCTATGTATTTCTAATCTATATCAAAAACGTTTAGCGGTCAACATCCAACCAGGAGCGCTATGCATTTTCGACGGAAGCCTTGCACACTCGCGCCTGCA
>BOPN01003309.1:7500-15000 GCA_017312705.2 Penaeus japonicus | reverse complement strand
AAATCATTTATTAAGCAATTAAACACTGTGATTCATGATCGATAACACTAACCATAACAATTGCCTGAGATGGTCATTGTTATTGTTTTTGCTTTTCATTAACTCTGGCGTGCTTGCGTGTGCATGCATACGAGTGTGTGTTGGTAAAAATCTCACCTGAATTCATGTTAACGATGCTGTCCGGATGATGCTACATTTGCTGGAAAAAATAAGAAATCAATTTCTTTTCATTTGTGCCACTGGCACACACACACACACACACACACACACACACATATATATATATATATGTATATATATATATATATGTATATATATGTATATATATATATATATATATATATATGTATATATATACACATTAGATTATACATAAACATCTATATATACATATATATACATATGCATATACACATACACACACACACATATATCTTGACTAAATACGCTATATCTAAGAGTTTATCTCTTGAATGTAAAGTGTGCACAGCCTAAATTTGATAGTGGTACTTATTAGCATACTTCAAATCTCGTCAATTCGTCCACTCTGCATGTTTCAGTGGTATCCTAAAAAAGGACGAACACTGAATTAAGAACCACTATTCTAAACCACTGACCACAATTACTTTATGTAACCTTATAATGCCTATGGGTCACAGAATTATAACAAGCAGTCACCGTAATCCTTGCAATCTGCTCTGTACAAAGCTCTCGAATTAAATAGTTGTGTTCTGACAAAAAGATATGAATCAAATAGTGTAACCCTGGAATATTATCCAAAAGCTTTTCCCACCTTTACAGAAATCCTCACAGTGGAGAGCATCGCATGGCCTTTACCATCAGAACTCAAAAAGGAATCTTAAGAAATGCAAACGTAGCCAATCATTAATGTTTACTCTATGCCTGTGTTGCAGAACGTGCCAGTTTAAGAACAAATATGTGTAAAGTTTTGGCGCGTTTTTTTTTTTTTTTTTTTTTTTTTTTTTTTTATGCAGCCGCATGAGAATATGTAACGACCTTGCATGGGCATCACGCAAAAAAAGAGAAAGATAAAATGAAAGGTCTGATAAATGTGTTTTTTTTAAGACTTTCTAAACAAATATAAAGAAGAAAGTCCTATTTTCGGTTACTTCTCATCTGCCTTTGATTTTATTAAATTTTCTATTTCCACACACGCATTTCATGTATGAAATAAATAATATAAATAATAATAGAGGTACGGAATCCACAGTGTATCCTCAAAATATATTGCCTACATGAGCAAAGGGGTCATCAGTAACTCTCTCGCCCACTCAGACATTCTTGGAATCTCATGCTCCTATTATGGTGGTTTAAACAATGACCAGATTGAGGCTTTAATCGATTTACTAGTGTGGGCTGGGCAAACAAGCTAAGGCCTTATTCTCAACAGAAATGGGCAGCGGGTTGGGAGAAGAGTTTGTATATTGTAGTTACCAAGGGAGACCTTTGGCAGTTTCAGGGTTAAAAAACGTAATGCTTATTGGGTGTTTTTTTGTAATAGTAATAACGGACTAGAATTCAATTTGATTGTTTACTATACTTACCTGTTGGGGTATAATTTTCAGGTCTTGACAAGCGCTTCAATCTTCGATGTTTTTTCGTAATTAGCATACGATTAAAGTGCCATTATGGAAAGACAATAACACATTCTATTGACCTTGGGTAATAATATTTTCCCATATATACAATATGTATCGTAACTCTTTCTTACCAAATTTGATCAAACTCAAACTAAAAAAAAAAAATTAAAAAAAAAAACTTAGATCCGTACTTAAGGATTTTGAATGGAACTTACAACCAGACCACTCTATACCTTTAGACTCAATAAAGGCATTTGGTCACCCGAGAGAGAGCACGCTTTTATCGGAATCGTTAGCGGTTTTTGCGGACCGTTAAACCCAACTTAGTCATAGACTAAATCATATGTTAAATCATAAATTGTTTCGAGACTTTGTTTAGACATAAGTAAATGTCATATGGCTCATTTTGTTTTATATCCTCATTCTGGTAAATAGCAGCTTTTGGCTCAAGGTGAGTATACTTTGACAAAGATCAAGAATATAGAGTTAATGTTACCTGTCAATGATTTAGGGCATTTTGTATTTCAAAATCCAAACCAAAGTAATCCTGTTAAACTGATTTAAAGAAGCATTAGACTCATTCATGAAAATAATCAGCACATTGACTGAAACTGACTGAAATTATACTTACTATGGCAATCACATCCCAAAATTATTAAGGAAAAGCAGGCAGTCAGAATTGAATTTAGCAAATAGGACCTCGCCATTACATAACAATAGCTAACCAAGTACAACTGATATCCCAGGAATAATATATAGGCTAAGTATGCTGTGTAAAAAAGCTATAAGCCATATACCTCTAGCCATGACCGCGACCGATATTATCTGGATGAGGTTTGCAGCACTAAAAGGCAAGTATATGTATGCCCTTGTAAAATAAAAGCGTTTTAAGGATTGGAAAAGCAAGACAAAAATAATATTGTTCAGTTATTCTGTTACACAATTATGTAGCATTAGAGAGAGAGAAGGAGATATAGCTCATTCGAATCTGTTACTAACCAGAGGTTGTACAGTTTCTCCACAGCTCCAGTCTCTTGTTTGTTTCGCGAACTCTCATGAATCAATCGGGCAAAATCTTGTTTTAATTAAGTTCAGTGTTCATGAAATTAAGAAACAGTTCATGACTCACAAACCTGCTCCCAGTCACGTCATGTATGATCATAAGAAAATGTGTAATGCTTAGACATTATTTCTCTATTATATGACAGAAATACCTAAAAAAAAAAAATAATAATAATAATAATAATAAAATAATAAAATAATAATAATAATAATAATAATAATAATAAACAAAAAAATAAAATAAAATAAAAGACAATATCTCTTCTCTGTCGACTTGGTTATGTGTTTGACTCGCTTTTTATCTTTGTCTATAATCGAAACTGCTTGCTGAGATGGGTTGTATACGCCTAACTTAGCCTCATGTCCAGCTTCGTATACAATGTGTTTCACTATCTCCCTCTTTTGTAAATATTGTGCAGTTTTGTTATTATAAATCTATGGATGACTTTTTGTGGGGTTCTCGCATTTAAAAAGGACATGATATATATTTAATGAAAATTGATAAGACTTAGCTATTGTATAAGAAGATAATCCTGAATTTGTATGTATAGTCACAACGTTGTTGATTTTGATGTGTTCACATGGTTGGTCAAAAAGTTTTGGTTGTAAGTGTTAAAGAATTTAGCAAGCCTAAGATGATGAATATATAAATATAAAAATGATTCAATGTAACTGATATTCAGTTACGAATAATATATGTATGTAGAAATACCAAGGAATCTTACATTCTAGGAAAGCAATGGATACATCTATAAATATATGTTCAATCAATTAGAAAGTAAGAGAGAAGACCAGTGGCGTGTTTTCTTTACTTTTTCTCTGCAAAAACGAAATGAGGAAACCGAATGGCCCAAAATGACACCGTTAAACTTTCCAAAAGAACTAACAAAAGAAAGATAATACATCATAACAAATCATACAATATAGGACTTAGACAGTACCTTTAGTCAGTGGCTTTGAATTTATTATACCAATAGTCATAAAGGACTTTTGAAGAAATATGATACCAATGTTAATGAAATGAACTATAGAAATAGTTAACCAAGTAAGGAAAGTTTCAAAATGTGGATGTAAAACGATCTTGAAGCAGAACGTTTGAATGGATGAAAAATGAATCACTGAGTAAGAAAGATAGAATGAAAGCTTACACAAATGTAGGGTAATTAATGCGCATGTTAAGCAATCCAGATGGATGTCATTAAGAAAGATTTTACAAGACAAATGCAGCTGAGAAATGAAAACAAAAAATACGATCTTTAGTGGACCAGAGTGACTCCAAAGAAACCATACAAAAACTTAAATATATCCACAAATACTTCTATGTAAACCCACTCGAATAATCCTATAATCTCCTTATATTTCCTTAATCTTATCAATATTAACTCGTCGGAACCAGAAATAATTATTCTCTATTGTCTCCAACTCATACGTACGGCATGCAAATGCAAACAAAACCTATAACTGTGGATATGTACTTTAGTCAAAGACTATAAATATTCAAGCAGTTATAAGATTATATTTTTTCTTCATTTTCTTCAATGAGAACGTTGCCATTACAGGTCATTTCATATCACCATCATAACAGACGATGGTATATATTGTTTATTAAGGCTTGGATATGTTTCACTGTCTTACGGGAGGAGGTGCTACTTAGACACATATTTTGTATTCTGTTACCTTCACCCATTACTCAAAATGTTGTGCTCTTTTGGTCACTGTAATACTTTTGGCTTTATGAATAACCAAAGAATTATTTACTTTAAAGCATCCTCACTATGGTCTGCATGAATATGTTATCTATATATACATATACATGTATGTATGTATTTATCTATCTGTTTATCTATCTATTTATCTATCTATACATGTGTGTGTGTGTGTGTGTATATATATATATATATATATATATATATATATATATATATATATATATATATATATATATATGTATATATATGGCAGATATATATGTATATATATGAATATATATGTATATATATGCATATATATACATATATATGTATATATATACATATATTGTATGTATGTATATATACATATACATATATTTACATATGTATATACATATATATATGTATATGTATATATTTATACATAAATATACATACATATATATAATTATATATACATAAATACAAATTTTACCTCCCTGACCGGGACTCGAACCCGAGCCGTCAGATTGATAGACCCGACCCTGAAACCAATAGAGCACATGACCCACTAAAAGAATTGTCTAACCAGACGCCTTACAACCATCATGGAAATTACCTATTTGCTCATAGCAGAGCAGTGATAGCGAGGTTTTACAGACAATTCCCGTGGACACTCGGCAGCAATGAAATCAGAAATTCAAGTCCCAAATCAGGTTACCAAGGTTATATCTATGTGAGAGATCGTAGAATGCAGTAATATAGAAATACAAATTTTACCTCCCTGACCGGGACTCAAACCCGAGCCGTCAGATTGATAGACCCAACCCTGAAACCAATAGACCACATGACCCGGTCAGGGAGGTAAAATTTGTGTATGTGTGCATGGTGTGTGTGTGTGTGTGCGTGTGTGTGAGTGTGTGTGTGTGTGTGTGTGTTTATATAAGAGAAAGAGAGCTGAGTTTAGGGGGACCCGTCTATTATATTGATGTATGTTCATGGCACATACAACGTTTTATGGAAGGTAGTTCCATCTATCAATAATCCTATTTGGAAATATATATTTCTTTTCATCCTTGTCACCACGTCTTACTCTCAACTCTTACTACAGTTTTATGTTTGCAATCAGTGAAAGCATTTTGTGAACTTTTCATTAAAGAGATCTTTACGATTTAGACTCGCATTTGCAAGTTTCCGAGGTATTTTTCTTCTGATATGATATGCAGGTCAAATTTTGCTGATATATGATATTTATTGGTGTTAAATTCCATATTCCAAGTACAACTCTGAACAAGCTTTCTATGTCTTTTTGAAGATTGGCATGAATCCACGTTTGTTACTATTCTCTAAGTTTTTGCACAATCTGTGAACGTATTCAGATAACTCTCTGAACTTCTGTTCGATTCCACATCATTGATAAAAACAATAAACAGAATTGGTGCCAATACTGACTCTTGTGGTACACCACTTGTTGCCTGTTTCCATGTAGAGTGTTTACTTCTAATTACTGTATGCATTTTTCTCTCATACAGAAAGTCCTTCATCCAAACCAGGAGTTTTCCTATAACTTTATCTTCATGTTCCAATTTCCATGTAAGTCTATTATGTTACACTTTCTCAAATGCCTTTTGCAGCTCTGTTGTAAAAGCAGGGGAGTTTTGATACGCACGATTCTAAATTGTTTATCTGATATCATGTGTTCTTCAAGTAGTTCGACACATTGTTTCTTGAATATCTCATCCAAAATTCCTTGTATTCTGCATGGTTTGTCGTTTTTCGCTTAATTACATCTGTTACCAACGTCCTCAGTGTGTGAGGATGTCCTTCTCTATGAATTATGATTTTCAATATATCACTGAACAACTCTTACCTCCTTGTTTACGTCTGCTAAGTTCGTAATATCTTTAGCATGTTGCTCTACTTGTGATTTCAATTATGTGTTCTTAACTGTGCTTGTTAGTTGAGCTTTAATTCTTCTTTGGTCTTGTCTATGTCCTTTTAAAACTTCTTTTGCATTTCCTTTGCGGTTTCCTTGATCTTCACCATGCCAGCAAACGTAGCTTTGAGTTCTTCCAAGGCTTCAGTTTTATTGTTTGCCAATTTATTTCCAATTTCCGTGACAGTTCTAGCTTTTGTTTGAACTCGTCCTTTCTAGGTTTTGTGCTGTCTCCTGTTAAGAAACGTTGTTTCCCTGCTCGTTTTCTACTGGACCCCTCAGGTTCTCTGTCTCCAGTTTACCCTCGAGTACATATCAGCCCTTGACCAATTCATTTACGAGAGTTTCATAATAATCTCTAAACGACAGTATGCTTTCCAGTGATTTTGGTTATTTACTTTTGCAGATTCCATTAGAAATTGTTTTAGATTAGATTATTAGATTAATGTCATTCATTGTTACCAGAGCTTACAAATCCTCTTCATAGTATTTAAATAAGGATACACTCCAGAATACAGTTATTGTGTTAATAGTAAAACCATGAAACGTCTATTGACGTTTTATATTAATATGTTATCAACTGGGCTCACTTAATCTAGTGGTTATGCTGTAATAAATATCGTAACAAAAATGTTGAGCCACATGAGATACATTGTTTGGCTCCTGTTATATCAACTTTACAAACATTACAAGCCATCTATTACAAAACCAAATTTTCAAGCACATAACTTATCTTATGGTGCAAACAGTCGTGTGTTCTAAATAGAAAGATGGATACCTTAATTCCACTTATGTCAAGAGTATAGATGAAATGAACTAATATAAAATTGAGGATGTCTTTAAATGAATGTGATGTGTCATTCATTACAAAAGAAATAAATATTCATCTATTCACTAAATGAAATGTCATATTAATTAATAACATATTTAATGTCAATTAATTACATTTAAATGTACAGGGCTTTCTTCTGGGACTTAAAACAGCCACCCAGACTAATCACTGGTTTCCATTTTTTCCCATTAACATGTAATTTCATCAGGGAAATAATACTGGAAAATTGCAATAGACTTTTTTTTGGCATGATTGTTTTATATCAAGGAAATATTTAAGTTCATCTGACGTTTACAAAATAGTGGTCACTACATTATAATGGAATCTATGTGTACCATTTCCGATATACCACAAAATGTCCATATCTCAGGGACATTGAATATATGTATGTATATATTT
>BOPN01003309.1:0-2500 GCA_017312705.2 Penaeus japonicus | reverse complement strand
ATGAATAGATCATCATCTTTATCATAGAGCTAATATATGGATCAGTATCATTATAACAATAGTAATCTTAATTAAGGATGATTATTATCATGATCATTACCTTTATCATCATCACTATTATCATCATTACGATTGGCATTATCATCAACATTATTATTATCATCATCACTATAATCACTAATGTGTATTGCTATACTAAAATGTCTATATTGATGTTTCATATCAAAGGAAATGTGTATATATATTATCCTAAAGTGATATCACACCTAGTACACTGGGTCTGTTAAAATTAGTCGCGGTAACGTAAAAAATATTTTGTCAGTCGTGATGGATATTATATTAATTTTCCCCTTAAGAAACTGTTATTCTATATATACAGACTATTAGCTGTCACTTCTCATTGACAAGACATGACAACACAAACACAACCAGGAATTTGCCTTACTTTGCTCCATGCTGAATTGTCTGAAAGCGACGCTGAAGGCTGTTGAGAAGGGACTGATTTTAAGCGCTTTGCATTTGTTTTGGCTAGTGTTCATTGCGTCATGTCTTACTAAACCTTTCCTCTAACAATGCCTCAAACCTCACCTCCGTTCGCGTCTCTTGAACACGTAACCGGGAATATTTCTTCAGTTACCGTTCTAAAATATCTTGAGTGCATGATGTTGATACAGAATGTTTTGTTATGCAACGTATTTAATGTCGAGCTTAAGCGGAACGCCATGAGGTCTAATTTTTTTTTTCTTTTTTTTTTCTTTTTTTTAGTTTTACTCTGAATCTGTATATTTTCTTGCTACGACTATAGACTTTAAGTTATATTAATTTTCATTTTCTTCGATATTTTCTAATGACATTAGTTTATCGGTGAAGAACTCGGGTTCTGAGATTAATTTTATCTAGTCAACGTGAATGTGAAACGTTTTTTTTTTTTTTTTTTTTTTTTTTTTTTTTTTTTTTTTTTTTTTTTTTTTTTTTTTTTTTTTTTTTTTTTTTAATTTATTTTTTTTTTATTTTTTTTTTTATTTTTTCAAAGTTAACTTTTTTTTCTTCTTTTCTTTTCTTTTTTGAGTTGAAGTATCACAGGAACCATTGTTATTATTATTATTATATATATATATATATTTTTTTTTTTTTTTTATAGACATTGTTTGCGTTTAAATGTGATGAAGTATTGATAATTTTTGAATATTTATATTAGCAAATTCGTGCCAATATCAAAGACATTATTTTAATGGTGTTTATGTATAATACTTAATGAAAAAAAAATTATAACTTTAATAAATTTCAGAAGCCCCCCCCCTTCCCCTGTCAAACGTTTTCCTCCATATATAAATATATATATATATATATATATATATATATATATATATATATATATATATATATATATATATATATATATATATATATATATATATATACATACATATATATATTTATATATATATATATATATATATATATATATATATATATATATATATATATATACATGTATATATATTATATATATATATATATATATATATATATATATATATATATATATATATTATATATATATATATATATATATATATATATATGTATATATATATATGTATGTATGTATGTATATGTATATATATACATATGTGCGTAAAATAGAGTATCGTTTTTCGCCATAGAGAGGGCAATATTTTTCTCAGTTTTTAGCTGCGCCCTTTAATTTTCATAATCGGCATTCATTGCGTATCTATGTCCGATCTGATGCGACAGTCTCTTGCCACCAGCAGTAAAGTTCTGTGAATTCCTGAACATCTACGAAGTCCCTCGAAAAAAGCAGTGACACCCGAAATGAAGAGGAAGATAGCTATAGAAAGAATTTATCCCCAGATAAGGATACCCCCATCGTCTTTTTGACACTAGATAAAAAGATAAATCACCAGGAGGACATGTGACACCGTTCATAAATAGTTCAATTACATGTCAAAACAAAAGTGGCATAGAGGAAGAAAAAATTACATAGCAGCGAGCGGGGACGTCCTTCAGACAAACTATTTTTTCTTTCTTTCTTTTTTATTATATGTGCCTGTCTGCCCTCACGTACCATGGTGATCAACAATCAACAGCTCCTTACCAATCTTGAAACTATAGAGGCATTTCTGATATTTGATAGCCTACCATGTATCCGTTTCTGTTAAGTTGCTAACAGTTTGTTTTTATTGATTAAAGCAGTATTTGATCTTTTGTGTTGCATTGGGCCGTGGTGATTGTTGCAGACGCTATATGTAAGCAGAAGGTCCTTGGAGCACTGATTTGCGCTCCTTTGCTATTCATTGCGCCCGTCCGTTGTCTGCTGTCCGTTGTATCCAGTTGTTTTAATCCAGGTCGTTTAAAATATTATTTTTTGTTCTATGCTCTTCAATAGATCCATCCATTCATCCATCCATCCATCCATCTCTCTCTCTCTCTCTCTCTCTCTCTCTCTCTCTCTCTCTCTCTCTCTCTCTTTCTGACA
>BOPN01003308.1:127837-157837 GCA_017312705.2 Penaeus japonicus | reverse complement strand
TATTCGGTCTATTGGAATGCTTATCATGTTTGCTAACCAATTAAAGGGTTAATTTTTGGATTATGAGGATTATTCTTTCACAGACTATATGTATATTGGCTGTTTTATTTAGCTGGGAGTAGGATGAGCAGGATGTTTATTTCTGGTGCAAACATTTAGCTTCTGCGTTAGCACACCCCTACCTCCATACCTAGCAGGCTTGGGGTACCTGTGGCAAATAGGTGGGGAGCTACAAGTCACAGGGAAAGTGGTATTTTTCTGTAAACTGTGAAATAAAAAGGCTTGAAATATGCCAAGGCATAACCTAACTTTACCTAGTTTTGTGGGAGCCTTCTTGAAGGGAAAGGGGGTGGAGTGTCCCCCTCTCTTAGTAGGGGAGGGCATGAAGTAGATTGGGAAATTGCAGGGTAATGTATGAATAAATTGCATTGATGTAAAGGATGATATTGCAATTTATTTCCCCACATAACATAACATGTGCACAGTGATCACAGCACAAAGTGATCTTTGGTGGGAATTTTGAGTGCGCTGTTTTCAGGGTATTTTTGCCTAACAATCCTAACCCTATTTTGAAGTTAGTAACGACACCTTTTGATTACATCTATGTGTATAATGCATCACCAATGTATATCCAATACTGGGACCAATACTGCAAACTATCACGCACATGTCCTCATGATGCAACAATAGATTTGAAACTCGCTTGAAAACTCAAACTCGCTGAGTCACTAACAATAAGGAACTTGAAAGAGCTATGATTGGCCAGTAGATCTAAGGGTAGCTCTCATTTGCTGTTGTCTATAGAAGATTTAAGAATCCCAGTAGTTTTTTTATTTATAATAATAATAATGATGATACTAATAATAAGTGCACTGGGTAAAACAAAGACATCAGTTAACCCATTAGCGCTGGGTGACAAGATATTATGTTGAGTGGTGGTAGGACCAGCGAGATATTTTGTCATGGCTATCCTTGTAGCTGGCCCACTGGTTGATCAGGTGCATAGTGGTTGGCCGCGGCCAGAGTGGGCGAGTAGCCCAAGGCTGTCATTTTAATCATTTGGAGCCAAAGTAGCCAGATTGGTAATGGGTTAATTGTTTATCAGTATAAGATGAAGGTCAAAGAACCTGATCAGTAACCAGTACCCTCCTCTACTATTTAACCCATTGGTCGCGGTTTTAAATAAATATTTGTGCAGTAGGATGGCTGGTTTACATTGTCTGGCACAGTACCATCCGCATCTATGACTGACTCTGCCTTTGCAGCAAATCATGCCATCTGCTGCTAATGGGTAAGCCCCAGATTGACAGGTATAGAGGTGGAATCATGAGTAATAACCACTATATAAGAGTAGTATATGTTGACAGCAATCCATCAATACTATTTCCGTGGTATTTAGTAATGTAGCACTATTCCTGAGATTTACCTATTCCTCACTGGAACCAATACCAAAAAACACATGCATATCTTGATGTGACAACCAGCTGGAAACTAGCTTCTAGTCTCAAGCCCATGGAAACAGGTGCAATAAGAAACATGAAACTGGTGTGATTGGCCTGTTTTTTAAGGGTTGTCCTCAGTGTTTGTCGTCCTTAGAGGAAATGGACATCCCAAAATTGTTTTCTTCTGATAGATGGCTCTTTTCCCAACAAGTGCATATTGGGTAAAAGAGAATGCAGGAAAAACTTTGAAAGAGCTGTTGCAAGTATTATATTACCATATCAAAGAACTTCTTTATTTTCAAATTGTGGAAGAATTGTCATAGATGAAAAGTGTCTTAGATTTCGTCAACTTATTGAGTCCATGCTCTAGAGTCTGTGAAAGTGACATTGTCATTAACTAAAACCATACCTTGCTTTGTTGTAAGTCGAATGAATCCAATGTTTATTTCCGCTGCAAACCTTTAGCTTCCTTTTTACCTCCATATGCAACATGCTTGGGGAACTCATGGGAAAGTAGGTTTTTGTGAGGGAAGATACAAATCACAGAATGTGATATATATATATCTATCTGCTGTGAACTAAAAATGCATAAGAGTGGTTGTTTTACAGTTTATTATACTACATGGTGTACCATGTGCTCAGTGATTGCAGTTGCCTCCTTGCTTATGCCAGTCCTCTAGTGTTGTTTCCCAGTTTTTGTATGGCCATTGGTGTTAGGGTCAGCAAAGTTCAGTTTATGAGTGACTTTGAGATGTAAATCACATGCTTTCCAACAATCACAAATAATTGTTGATTTTTAATGTGCTCTTTTTATTATAGTTACAAGTGTCTGTCCCTTTGTTCAACTTCAAAAGCAGATTATTCCTTTGTCTCCTGGCACAGACCCCCAAAACTTATGAACCTGCAATGGCCCTCTTTCCAAATTTTGATGTGTCAATTTTGTCTGTTAACCCAATCCTGACGGGCCCAGTGATAAGTGAAACCCCCTATGCCGGGCCTATGCAATATTGCATTGAGAACGTCATACTTGTATGACGCCCCGGCATCGGGCATTTAGCTGGGTCACATGGGTGTGACACACTGTCGTCAAAGGGTTAACCCAGTCCCGACGAAGTGGCAACCCCCTACACCAGGCCTATGCAATATTGCATTGGGAACATCACACTGGTGTGTCACCCCGTCATCAGGCATTTAGCTGTGTCACACGGTTGTGACACACCGTCATCATTGGGTTAATCCAGGTCCTATTTTTTCACTCAATGTTCACTTCACACCATTATATTAGCACTGATTCCAGTGATTCCAGCTTTCACAGTTTTATATAAAGAGTAGACTCATAATTAATGTTAACCCACTCACGACGGGGGCATTCTAGCCTTGAATGTCACAATGCCGGGGCTTTCGAACGCTTATGCCTAAATCTATTAAATGGCTGGCACAATACTGTGCCGCCCGGCCACTGGGCTTTTCAATGAGCGGTACAGTACTGTACCACCCATCCAGAGAGGGTTAAATTAAGTATTTGTGTCATTATCAGTTGAGTTATTGTCTAGCCAGGTTTTGTGAAAAACAGGTTGCTAAAAAAATTCTTTTTTTCTTAATTTTTGAAACACCTTGGTAAATCTGGTAGAGCTTTCCACACTTTTTTACAATTTAGCTTGTCATTATGGGACACCATGTCACTAAATATTCAAAGCACAGATCAAGATGATTTTTGTACTTTCATCCCTTCCACCATGGCAATGAATCAGACAATTGTCAAACACATCATGCAATAAGAATACACCCTCTCGCATATTTTGTAAAATGCCTTCTAACAGTATTTTTCAAAGTAGTAGACTAAAATTGTAGTATAGGGTCCACATCAGCTCATGTTCATTATACTCCTTGTGATAAAATTATTAGTTTTATGAGGAAAAAAACAGCTTTATATTGTTAAGAAACAAAAGGAACAGTGGGGGTGAATGTGTATAATATATCCTCATGTTGTGAAATCACTATTTTCAGGTTGGTGTGAAAGGCAAAGATGTTGTCGTTTTGTGCGTTGAGAAGAAATCTGTTCCAAAGCTGCAGGAAGAGCGCACAGTGAGAAAGATCTGTCTCTTGGATGACCATGTGCTGATGGCATTTGCAGGTACTGTAAGCAAGGATCACAGATATTGCAACTACATAACGCTTCTGTTTAAGATAATCTTTGATATATATGTCCGATTTTATATATATATATAATATATATATATAATTATCTGTGACTTTTATCAATTCAGATTTTAATTATGAAAGCAGTTCTAATTGATTTTGTTGTTTACTTCAGGTCTTACGGCAGATGCAAGAATCTTGGTTAATCGGGCTAGAGTCGAGTGTCAGTCTCACAAGCTAACTGTGGAAGACCCTGTCACTCTGGAATATATTACAAGGTGAGTTGCACTCCCTTAACTCTTGGGACTAATGTGATGATCAGTAGATAGTGATTGGAAGGGAAATGGCCCTCTCCTCCCCTTATTGAAAAAAAATAATCTCAATTAATTTCCACTTACAGATTCATTGCCACACTGAAGCAAAGGTACACACAGAGCAATGGCCGCCGACCTTTTGGTACCTCATGTCTCATTGCTGGTTTTGATATGGACGGAACACCCCATTTATATCTGACAGATCCCTCAGGCACATATACTGAGTGGCAGGTTAGTTTTCTTAATGATAAAGTTATTTTCTATTTTCTTAGTTTGTTATTTACATATATGCGCCGGATGATGTGATATCACATTATGGAAGATATCCTATCATGTCATAGGAATATTTCACTCCTGTTGGATGAAGTCCTATCATGTCATAATCGATCTCTCTAAATACATGTTTTTACATAGTTATATAGGTATTCACTCTGCAGTTCCATTTGTGTACAGACCCTTTTTCTTGACTTTTCAAGCTTAAATTGCATCTCTCTTATTTTCCAGGCCAATGCCACCGGTCGCAGTGCAAAGACTGTCCGAGAATTCTTGGAGAAGCACTACTCTGATGATGTAGTCTCAACAGAAGCAGGAGCCATCAAGCTCGTAGTTAAGGCACTGCTAGAAGTGGTCCAATCTGGGGCTAAAAATGTGGAAGTTGCTATCATGAAACCAAATGAACCAATGAGGGTAATGTATTAATTTTGAGTGGATTTTGTTTTGAATAATTGTAGCTAAAAATAATGGATTTAAGTAAAAGGAGCCCTAATAACCATGCATTAAATTATTATATTTACTTGAACCTAACATGGGGAAAAGGACTCTCTATATTAACTTTGACATTTTTCAGATGCTAGATATTGGTAGTCTTGAGAAGATTGTAGCAGAGATCGAAAAGGAGAAAGAGGAGGAAGCTGAGAAGAAGAAGCAAAAGAAATAGACGTATTAACCCTGAAAATGATTGCTAGTTTTTAGTGTGCATTTGCAGCAGAATCATGCTTATCAAGGAACATTTTGATTTATAAGATCACATAGTTCTCATGTCCCAGTCAAATGATATTTATACAAAACTACTCTTTTTTTTTTCCAATAAAAGAGGATAAAAAAAATAATCTCTTTAACCTTTTTAAAGTATGCTTTTGCATTGACTTTAATTACCAGTAATTGATTACCAGTAACTCATTATTTTCTGGACAGGAAGACCATATTTAAGGAATAAGCAAACAGTTCTCTTCAAACTAAAGTTCACGATTTGATAATTTTAGGGATTAATGCTTTTCAAACTTATTTCCCACTAGAATATATTTTTTTTAAGACCATAAAAACCATCAGGTGACAAGATATCACATTGAGCAATAGCAGTACCAGCTGCCAGGGAAGAGAGATTTTGTCATGGCTTTCCTTCTGGCTGTCGTGCTGGCTGATTGGGCGTGTAGCGCTTGGCTGCGGCCAGAGTGGGTGAATAGCCTGAGGTGTCAGCCTTGTCATTTGAAATACCCCAGTGTTTAGACCATTTGGAACCAATCACCCCCGTTGGCAACAGGTTAAAGAAGATATTTGAATTGCAGTAATTTGGTAAAGAGACTATTTTCTCAAAATGAAAAATACAATTCTTACTGTAATATATTATTAATGTGCATTAGAAAAAACTGCAATATCAATGCAAACAACATATAATCATTAAATTATACAACATGTGATAATTTTTATGATGTGTTCCTTTATGGTGGATGGTCTACATAAATATTTCAAGGGAGTTCTTAACCCATTGGAGCCGGTTGACGTGATGACACGTTTTGTGGTTTTTGTGTCAGACCCCCGGGATGAGCTATGAGCGCAAGCCGCGCGCTTGGGTTGAGTGAGCGGGCAGCCCAGGCTCGTGGCTTGTGCGTCTGAGAATCTCGAGGCGTTAGGCTTATGCATTCGAGAACCCCGGTATTGCGACCGTGCAAAGCCCCGGCGTGAATGGGTTAAAGCTTTTTATCACATGTAAAACCATTTGTCATCTCTGTCCTTTGTTAAGGTAATCTGTTTCTTGCTTTATAGTCACCAAAATCATAAATGTCTTTTTCTAAATATTGTTTTATTAGGAAACTAAAGGAAGTAGAAGTCCTGCTCAGGAAACCAAACAAAAATCTGTTAAAAAATAATGCATATCAATACATGCATTGCTTTAAGCAATTTTATTGAATTTAAATCTTTCCAGGACAGACTCCCTAACAGAATATATATACATTTATTATATACCAACAACGATCTCAGTATTACAGATCATGTATAAACACAAGAGGGTACTTGAAATAAAATTCCTTTTTTGTGCAAATCATATTTTGCCTAAAATCACATCTATTATAATTAAATTATTCAGCAAGTGTAAATTAAGACACTTCTTTTGTGATTAGAAACCACAAATACCGGATCAAAAACATTTAAAATACAATGTTGTAATTATGCTGATATGACTAGCATTACTGATATCAACAGAAACCAAACCCAAATAACTGCTGAATATCTTCAAGATCCCAGAACTAAAATGATACATGCAGATCATGAAGTGGCACAATGTTATACTAATACAGGCTTCCTTCTTCCAGGTTATATTGGGAGTATTAACCCTCTCTGGACGGGTGGTACAGTACTGTACCGCTCATTCAAAAGCCCAGTGGCCGGGCGGCACAGTATTGTGCCAGCCATTTAATTGATTTAGGCCTAAGTGCTCGAAAGCCCCGGCATTGTGACATTCAAGGCTGGAATGCCCCCGTCGTGAGTGGGTTAATATAAACAAGACATTTACAACTTGAATATCATTCTTGATCACTTATTTCTAAAACTGGAATGTAAATAGGTGGAAACCATTTTTGTGTGAACTGACATGAAATTAGGGAGATAAATAATATGAATACTGTTTCCTTGAATTATGTTAGATGTGAGTTGACATAAGTAGCCAACATTTATTTTAATGAGATTTTCATTCAATTATACAAAATCCATTAACATTTTCATAATTAGAAAAATATCTATAAATATATACATTAACTATATTGTGACAACATCCAACAATAACTAGTATCCTGTTATTCCAAAACAAGACAATCAATTTACAGCCATATGTCAACTTCTTGACACAGAAAAATCAAAACCTCCTAAGAGCATTACTTTAGCCTATATGTGCAGCAAGGAGATGCTGAGGAACATATAATGATAATGTCTTTTTGGACACAGCCATTTTCTTGGCAACTTCTTGCAATACTGCCAGTCCAGTTAATGTCTCATGAGGTAAGTCTGCAGCCTTGGTAGTACTGGAAAAAAAATTAAAGTAATAATGTTAATACTAGTGATCTTTTGAATTTTACTTTTTTATATATATAGTTTCTAGAGTAAAAATGGTGATTCAATGTCTCAACATGAAAAATATACAAAATAATAATAATGATAAACAAATGCAAACACATTATCAAGTGTGGCAAAGTCGAATATAATACTATATACCTACTAGCTATGCACATTTCACAAACCTTGCCGCAGTATGTGTTGTGAAAGATGTGATGTATTGGGATAGAAGCTCAATGAAACGCAGTGTGTGATCCTGGTGAAACTGTCGGAGCACAGATGCAAGTCCCATCACAAGCAGTTCTCCATCAATTCCCTCAGTTCCTCTGATGCCAGTCAGGGTACCTGTTTCCATAGATACATATTATATTATATTTTATATATTCAATTTACCAAGGCTAAAATGTTTAAAATCCTCCCTTTTCACACAAACTTAAATGAATTATTATGAAAGCCTTTATCTTCCCTTTTTCAGATGAGACTAAGGAAATGTTTTTTTTTAAACTCCATACATTTTGGCAGTAACACTGAAGAGATACTGAAATTTCACAAAGTGCCTGAATATAGCCCTATTCATTGCAGCTATTATATTAATGAAAAATGAATTAAGCAACATAAAATCTGTTTTCCTACTTCAATACTGGGACATAATCATCATTGCAATGCACCTTCAAAAAAATAAAGGCAATCCATTCAATGCCAGACCTACCAAGCATTTTTGCATAATGTATCTTTGGAATCTGGTTGATCACAGTCAACAACAGCACCATGCTCAGAGGAGCCAGAGCCTGCGTGGTGATGTAGATCCTGTTGAGAGGCTGAGTCATCCCACACCACTCCAAAAAGATGCTGAGTTCACTGGTTAGAGCACCATCTTCATCTGGGTATGGTCTTGTAGGATCAGCGTAATGCTTCTTCACGTCTGACATAAGGGACCTGAAGGCAAAGACACACAGGTTGTCATAGGAAATCTTTGAACAGGATAATATTAATGTGACAGATTTTTCTACTATGATACTTGAAGTCATCAATGACCTTTTTAATCAACAAGTTTTAACAAATTGAAGCAAAGTTACACTAAAAAGGCAACATATACAAATTAAAATAACCATACTCATTCATGGTTGAAAGAGCAGCTGCAAGATATTTGGCATCAAACTTGCATGAAGAATTGAGGCGATTCGCAGCATGAAGTCTGAGGATTTGCATCTGTCCTATTCGCATAATACGATCAACAATAGATGTTGACAATTTGTTAGTGCGTTGAGCCCATCCAACATACTGCCTCTGAGGTTGTGCTGTTGATGGATAATATAGATAAGAAGTGTTGAGCAAAACTAAGGGAAATTATGTATACAATAGTTTCTGTCCTAGCCTTTTACAGAAGTTTAATTTAAAGAAAACTAATTGTCTATACTTTCTCTCCTCTTTCCAATCCTCCTTACAATCATTTCTTAAACCCTATTTCTCACTTAACTTATTTCTTCTGAAACATCAAACATCATCAGAGCACATCACATGATCTTTGTTTTCTTTTGTTTTTTCTTATTAATTTAAAACCACATACCAACTACATGAGTATTTGGGGTCAACTGGGGTGCTGCTGCTCTCAGTATCTCCTTTATGGTGGGATCTTTCTGGCATGCAATCTCAATCTCCCGAACCAAATTCTGAAAGGAAATTTGTGTGCCACCTTTACCTCGTTGAAAATTAATAGTACGGTTTTGAATGTCATTTCCACATAAATGAGGATAAGTTTAAGCTCTCCTTATGCGAGATTATACAGAGTGATACTCATCTTGAAAATTTTACTTCCTCTTAATTCCCAAATACTGAGCTACCTTGATTGATAAAATTGTTTAAATGCAATTTCAAGCTGAGTCCCTTCAATTTATCATCAGTTTAAAAAAAAGTGTCAGGCTGTTTTCCTGGATTTATATTGGTGTGAATAGGACATATTATTAGAGGAATCAAAGTCATTAGGTGTTAAAATAACCAGTTTAACCCATTCACGCCGGGGCCATTCCGGCTTTGCACGGTCGCTATACTGAGGTTTTCGAAGCATTATCCGAACGCTTCGAGATTCTCGGGCGCACGGGCCGCGAGCCTGGGCTGCCCGCTCGCTCACCCCGAGCGCCAGCCTTGGCCAGATATCTCGTCGGCGGCGTCTGACGCGAAAACCACGAAACGTGTCAGCACGTCATCCGGCGTGAATGGGTTAAGAATGTTTACATACAAATTTGGATGAATTAACTATCTATGGTAACAAAATTTTGATATAATCAAGAATTAAGAGGCAAATCTCATAGGAGCCATAAAATGTAATGAATTTTCAACAATTTATATAACTTGGTCCCTTTCCAAGAAAATAATCTTACATCAAAGTCCTCACAGTAGACATTTGAAAAAAATACATTGATAAATACTTCATGGTTAATACAAATTGTGCAAAAAATATATATGAATTGAAAAAAAGAAGAGATAAGAAAACCATATTACCTGTAACTCAGTAACAATCAAGAAAGCCAGCAATTTGTCAACACCTGTAAGCCCAGCTGTACTGATACTGGACTCTACTTTTCCCATGACAGAACTTGACAACACTTCAGTATGGGTTTTACTGTCATACCAAGTCCCTAACTGAGGGACATACACAGTTGTCCTGGAATAGAAAGATAATGAATCAAATTGTCACATAACTAAATATAATTCTTTATACCTTATAATTTGCAAGAAATACAAAAGGAATCATAAGTTCATGCATTTTGACTTTTCACATTATTAATTCTCATTCATAGCTTTACTAACAACTATCACAACATCCATACACACAACCAGGATATAAAATAAATACACACCATACACATAGGCAATGTCAATAAAAATTACTTGGGATCTGTGATACGAAGAATCTCCCGTACAAGCCTTCCCACGAAGTTTACAGATTGGGCGTCAACTGGTTGAAACTTGGGTATTGGGATTGCAATACTTTGGTATACACTCTCATGGTCAGATATTTTCTTCTTAAGCAATTGGTTACACTCCTGTGATGGTATAGATATAAATACTAAGTATCAAAGTGACTGTTTACTAATTAAAATATAAGGAATTATTGCATTTTCTATTTCAAATATACAAATTGTTTAAAACTAAATCTCACTTTTATCTATTTTAATTCAATCTATACCAAAAAATATTTGAATTTTTGAAATCAACAGGTTAAGTTCAGCATGATACCCGAAAACATAATAATAGGAATACTGGTAAAAAAAAATTGCACGACTAAATTTGGTATGTGCATTCTTTAGGGGTTAAACAACACAGACAAATGAACAGTACTATTATCTTTAACCTCTTTACCTGTTCCACATTGTAGTTGACAATTCGAGACATTTCTTCCTGCCAGATCTTCAATCCATACATACTAATATAGTCTTGGATATACTCGAATGAAGTACGAAAACCAGTCATCTGTTGTTCAACTGCACTAAGTCTTTTGTAAAGTTCACTTCCCTATGGGGTAAAAAATGTATTTAGTGCCCTAAAATATCATATATATCATAAAAGGCAATGTGTTTCATATCTCATGTTAAAAACTTTCTTGGTAAACACAGTAATACAATATGATCACAAATAAGTTTATAATGTAATGACTAATATCGTCTGTGCCTTAATTTTACTTACTCTATTCTGGATTCCAAAGAGAGCAGAAAAAATATATTCATAAAATATCTGCTTCATAGTATTTCATTTAAGGCATTCCACTAATAAATATAGAATTCTCTTTACCACATCCTATTTGCAATACAAATAAATACACACGAGGCTTTTCCCCATTTATTCATCAATACTTTTTACCAATAAAGATATATGCGGAGGGCAGATCCCAAACACACACATGCATACCTTTACTTTAGTATTAAATGTCAATCCATCATGTAATATCTTGGCCACTAACAGCACCAATTCCCTGCGTACGCCATCCTCCAGGAGGCGGCGAGGATCAACCTGGATCACGCCAACGAGAGTCGTCTCCATCATGGCAACGCCCTCTGCCAGCACAGCCACGCCGTGACTCAACTCAGCCATCTGTGGGGAGGGGAAAGATTGAGGCAATTAAGATCAGATTTGGAGTGGATCATGATTGGATATTGTATATCACATTTCTTTTTCTTATTCCTAATCTTGAAAACTACCAATACATTCTCAATTTAAATCAGGATTTTAAGAATTTCTCACAAGGGTCTGGTGCAGATGTTAACTATCACCCTCTTAATAGAAGAAGAAGAAGAAGAAAAAAACATAATTCATATCAATTCAGTGACATCCTAAAACTCTGCCTAGGTCAGCACCTGATATCTGTCCTGCAGCTGTGCATAATCTCTCATCTTGTCCTTATCAAGACGCGTGGGTATTGACTTAATCCTTCCTGTCTGCAGTTTGATAATTTTTGCAAGCAAGCCAAACATGGTTTCAGGGATAATTTGAAGTACCTGGAAGTAAGAGATTTATTAATAAACATTTCAGGTTACCACTGAGAGCTACTGTATATAAACTTGAAGAAATGCACCTTATGCAAACTTTAAATATGAAACCAATAAAACACAGTAATGAAAGTTACCCCCAAAAATAGAAAATTTTAAAAATTAAAAGGGCTGTAAGATTATAATAATTACATAAACTTACACTTTTCATGTCACACTCATTTCAATACAATCTTTTAATCTGTTCTTCATTTTTACCTTCCTTTCTACTAATTACAAACTAAAAGCAAATAAAATTAAATAAAATTATAAATAACATTCCCAGCAATAACACTACAAAACCCTACAATTCATTGACAGATGACGTGATATCACATCTCTGGAATATTTCCGACAAAACGGATGATGTCTTTTGACAATCTTATGACAATCATGGTTTTGCCATATGTACACATTATACATAGTTATGTTTGTATATTCACATTGCAGTTGCATTTATATATACACATGTCTCTTGACTTTATCCAAATGAAATAAAAAATTATAATACCCCTTTGAATAGTGAAAGATTCAGCGCAGCCCTACACCTCAACAAATCTCTTGGTGGGAAGCTGTGTTCGCTTGCTATTTCGCTGATGAGAGCAGAAATAGGCAAATATTTGTCCTGTTGTGAATGGCTTAAAATATGATTCAGCACAAAAAAAAATCATAATACTTACTTTTCTGACATAAGCAACAAGCTCTCCAGAATAATATGCAGACACAGAAATGAGATCTGGACTGCGTGCTTGATTGATTCTCAAAAGTGGCAAATCTAGTCCAGAGGATATCTTCAGAAAAGTGGCTCGCATTCTGGCTACATGGGATGGGTCCTTCTTGATAGCAGACTGAAAGTCAATAGAAGAACTTTATAATCTTGTTCCTTGCCTATTTTCAAGGGTTAATGTTATTCATGAAGGATTATAGCTATTTTTGCTTCTCATGGGTTAATACTTAAGGCAGTTCTGACATCAATAATATTTTTGCTGTTATAATATTAGCATATTGCCATATATTTGGTAAAACATGAAATGTGTTTCATTATTCATGGTGTGTTCAGTCTTCATAATCTCTCTCATGCAACAAGAAGGAAAAAATCCAACAAACAAAACACAATGACAACTCACCTGCATTATTTGTGTGTATTCATCTACCAACTTCCATGCAAAAGATAAGTCTGATATAAGAGACAAAGTGACCAGATTGTCCTCAGTGATTCCAGCAACTCTCACTAATGCTTGCAAGGCCCCTACCACCTCTCCTACTGCTTGAACTACACCAGCACTTGATTCCAGACCATGGAACTCTATGAGGAGAAATTGTGTTAATTACATGGGGGACAAAGAATCACAGCTGATTATTTTGTTACATATTTTGAGACAACTTCCTGTCTATGTGGCCTACTGTAATATAAGTCCATGACAGTGGAAACCTTTCTGTAGTCTAAGACATACTCAAGGCCAATTGGAAAAAAAAAAGAATACTACATATCATAAGGTTCTAAACATAGCATAACTTATAATATCTGATTGTATATATTCATACCTTTAACTTCCTTGAGTGCCTGTATCAGCTGTATAATCTTCCTCCCAGATGATCCAGGTTCATCCAATTTGAGGCTTAAGATCTGTTCCCCAATGTCTTTGAACCATTTCTGAAGACGTTCATTCTTGGCCACTCGAGCGAGAGGCCTACTCCCAGCGAATACCTCTGACAGCTCCAATACTTGCTCGTTGGCCTCTTTGCGGTATTTATCCCATCTGACTGACTGTTGCAAAGAAAAAATTTGGAAATGTTCATATGTATACAAAAAAGAAGAAAAAAGCTTTGTATATAATAAACCTGTGACTTATGTTACAATTTGTTGATTTGTGTTATTTAGCAACATAATCTTGTTTTACATTTTTTACTCATATTTGGGGATAAGCCAGAGCAGTAGTGTGATTTTGATTTAGCAATGCTGCCCTTTGCCTACATTGCCATTTCAAAGAAATTGCGAGTAGGCCTAAATCCTGTAGTGTACTAGTTCTTATCATAAATACCTTTTCCTCAAATAGCCTCTTGTAAATGGTGTTCAGTTCAAGCTCTAATGTAGCAGTGTTCAGCATTAGATGAAACACCATCATAGGGGAGTACTGCATATCACTCACCACCTGCCAAACAAATAAAAAGAGTTTGTTATTTATTTGCTAGAATATATTTGCTTACTTGGTGTAAGTTCTAGCATGAGACCTGAAGTGGCTCATGTTGAGGCCATCCTTGGGTATTGCCCCCTTTTGTCAGCATGCTGCACTATAATTTTTTTCTATTCTATTGCTCCTATAGAAATGTTTCTGTAATACTTTATAAGGCTTTTTGGTTAAGGCAATTTTGTCCTTTTCTTTGCCCTTTTTATGCTTTATATATATTACCATTATCTTACCTGCTATAATAATAAAAAGGTAAAATTATATACTACGTATAAACAAGGGGTAATACACTGTAGTATTCTTGAACATACAGTACAAATGCCTATTATAAAATTATTGCTCAGGTTCTAGGATGGATGCACATGGTTTTATATGAAGCCCATCATAACCCTTGGAGACAACCAGCAGTCTAAGTTGTTGTATAACTCACAATGCAGTGACAGTGCTGGAATCTTCTGTGGTATGAATTCAATATAAAGTCCAATATTTGGCCTACTCGCAGTGATTTCCTTTATGCAATTATCAATGCCTTCAGAAAACAAACAATTATGGAGACACATTTACAAGAGTGTAGTTGCCAACAGTGACTTCAATGAGGCAGAATCCTTGGCTTCCTGTCATTAGCTGATCACTTGCTATGCACCACCAAATATCCATCATTTGCCGTTGCCTAGGTAGTGGTATTTTAGAATGCTTCTTTGAGTGGGTCCATTGTTAATGCCTATGCCATTTACTCTAGGTTGCCAACTTTTGGAAAAGCAAGTTTTGCTGATAATTGGTAATATTTTTATATATTTATCACAAACAGATCTTTCAAAATCAGGGTAATCATTTGAAATTTTATGGCATCAATGGCTTGTTGCTGCTAATTAGTCCGTTGGGAATGAATACTATTTACAAAACAATATCCTTTCAGAAGTTGACAATCTTGGTTAAATAGAGATCTTGCTGAATACACATCCACGCCACTTGTATCATAGCCTTAGACTGGGCTTAGCAGTTAGGCAAGTACATGCATAACACCTACAATATGACTATGACATTTCAACTTCCATGATAAAAAAAGTCACGTAATAAATTTTTGTATGCAAAAGAATAATAATTATATACCTGATCTCGTACGGCTCTGCACCTTTTATTCCCTTCACCCCCTGCCTTTGCCAGCGTTGCAGCATGAAGCACAGCCCATCTCAGAGTTACATTACATTCCCTCAGGAGGTTCAGAATTCTGTTGTTATGATCCAGGACTCTTGCTTCACTCATGGCTTCTTCAGAGAGAAGCTGGTCAGTTTGTTTTGTGAGTTTCCCCATTTTTGCACCGACTTTGGTCGCTTGTTCTTTGATGTTTGAGACCTGGAATTTAAAATTTAGTTGGTTTACACAACAATTTTAATGAGATAGCTAGATCTGTAATCTGTATCAAGCAATATTTTCAGTATATACTAACATTGTCTTCAACAAAAAACATACCTCTAGAGTGTTATTCAGTGCTTGCTTGGCTGCTTTGTAAGGCTCCCAGGAATCAATCAGGTTTGCAGTCATGCCCATGTAATAGCTGAGGACCCAATTATCGGGGAAAAATCTATCCACTATCTCCCTCATTTTAGCGGTTTGGGAGTGGAGGGTCGCCGGGGTAAAGAAAAGGCAGACGTAAAGCATGGAGGACTGGTTTGCTAGTGCGGCTGATCGGTGCTCTGGGGATGGATAGGCCTGAACCTGCAAGGGAAAAGTTAACAGCTCAGAATTAAATAGATTCTTGTGTATTAAATATTATGATTAGACAACATAACCCAACACAAAAATTCATATTTCTATGCACAGCTAACCTGGTGATAGATGTCATCTGATCGCAAGTGTCCTAAGACTAAACCAAGGTAAGTTGCAGGTAACTCCACTCTCCTGAAAGCGATAAAAAAAGAAAAAAAAAAAAAATCATTATAATTATGCAGATTACAATAAATAGCAAGTCAAAATACACAATTCTTCAATGAATATTCTGACCATAATGCAACTTACCTAAAATAATCTTCAGGATAATTGTTCGGTCTTCTGCTACCCGGCAGAGTTGAAAATCCTGTAGATCTGAGCAGCTTGCACACATCGTCAATGTTGGTATCACTAGAGGCCTTCTGCCCTGCATAACGATGATAGGCTACAATGATCCTTTCTCGAATTACTCCCGCAAAGAGGGAGTCAACCACCAGCAGCATGACTCCATACAGGTGTAGCGCTTCACACTGCAGAAGTAGTGTTGTAAAATTTATCTATCATTAGTTCTTTTAGTTATAAGCTTAACTAAGACCTTAAAAAAACAAGAAGGTAAATTTGGCAAACCCTCACTAGATTTGTTTTTAATAATTGAAAAATGTATACAAATAAAATAAATTGGATATATATTTTGTTATTGTCTATAACATCATATTTTTCTACATACCATAAGCTGTTTTCCATCTTCATTGGTGAAAACATTCTCCAGTGTTCTCTGTATATATGTCCCTTCATTGAGGTCTTGCAAAAAGCTGTTGAGGTCTGTCACATACCGATGAATACTTTCAAAGGCTGCATATATTCTCTCGATGATGGAGCTGTGATTCTCACGGATTTCATCATCTATGTCAGCTAGGACCTGCAATCCAGTAATGAAGTTTGGTAATCTCAAAAATTGAAGTTCATATGAACTTTACTATATTTGTTATAATATACTTAACCCACTGCATATGCATGTCTTGACATACATGACACAGGAGCTTTGGCCTGACGATGGGCATCATGACATACGGGATGTTTGGGGATTTTGGATCACTGTTATTTTATTGTGTTCTGAGTAATGAGTGGGTGATGGTAACAATGGCAGTCATAATTACTATAATTATCATAATATTAAGCAAAATGGATTTCACCTAACATCCAAAACCTAGATGGCACCGCTTTCTTCTACCACCAGCAGGAGAGAGAGCCTTGAATGGCATCCATCCATGGTCTCTAGCAAGTACTATCTTTAGAGAGCCATGGCACACAGCAAGTGGTGGACCTCTTGTTCTAAAGTACTGCCAATGAAGAATGTGTAGACAGAATGAGAAGAGGAAGGTGACTCAAACCATGTCCAGTGTCTATAATGTGCCCCTGTGCCAGTATGGATGCCTTATACAGTGGAACTTGCAGTCATAAGGACAGGTTTCAAGTTATTTGTATTTGAAGACATCATGTAATTTTATAAAAAGAAACCAGTCACCATACTTACAGGAGTATCCTCAATCTTCTTATTAAAACCCTCTGGAGCTTTGAAATAAGTAAAGTCCAGAACAATGTCTCCATATTTCTGCTGCTCAACTTTGGTCTCTAATCTGAAATAATGAATAGAAGAATTCAAATCATCAGAATTCTTTACTAAGATTACATAGAAAAAAAAAGTATTTGCTTTAGTTCAATTCAGACTTAATATTCAGACACATGATAATAGTCAATCCCTGAATAAATCTAAAATTCCTAATAATGATAATATCTTTTACCTGAATACTTGAGGAACGTAGTCAGACAAGCGCATCAACTCTGCAATAATGGAATTGGCTCTTGCCACAAGCCGGAGCAGCGTCTGGCCGCACACATTGTTTTCCGCCAGAAAATCCATCATTGCCTGTCCTTCATCACCCTAGAATTTCCTGAAAGTATCATTAAATCATTCATTTATATTTCTTTATACACTACACTCATATACACTTTGGTTACATACATATCCACATACACAAGATTACGGTTTATGGAAAATAACCATACAAATGATAAGAGACACAGATAATACACATTTACTAATAATTACTAGGTTTTAATTAGACTATTTGAATTGGATGTATAAATAAATATTGTTAAAAAAATTATTCTTAATTAATTTCTTTTAATAATTCATCAGTTTTTTGTTGTTGTCTTTTTTCTTTATAGAATTTCTGCACTTCACCCTTTTATTCTTACTTAAAGGTGAATATTAAGAAAATTTGAAAGCAAGATGTCTCAAATGCCTAATTAGGATCCAATTTATGACTGATAAAAATTGGAATGGTCTCACTTTGCCACTTCCATGTTTTATATTTCAATCTAGCATTCAATGTTGTAGCTCTCCAAGACTGCATTTTTGTAAATATAAAAAAAAAAACAATCTACTGATATATTTTTCACATTGAAAACTGAAGCAAAAGAAAAGAGACCAAACTTTTGCTTTGAAATGACAACCTAAGCAAAGCAGGAATAAATTTCCTCTTTATTTTTCTCTTTTTCTTTTATGGTGAGTGTTTTCCCCTCCCCATTTGGAATTGCATCCTACTGAAATGGCTAACAAACATGAATCCGGTCTGAATGTAGTAATGTCAAATTTTTGTTCTCAGTAATATTCAAGTCTGTTGGTGCATCAGCAAAGGCAGACAAGCCAGTATATACATTTCAGCAAGATAGAGCTTGGACTGCTTTTTAATTTGATAAAAAATTGGGAGGTTTGTAAGCTCTATCTTAGTAGTTTATACATATAGTTTATACATTTGTTGGCTTTTGCCAGAGCGATGGCATACATGAAGGCCATATGTAAGCCAGTGGCAGACAAGGTTGTTTTAGTATAGTTCACCAGAAAATAAAACTTGTCATACATTACAGGCAGTGTATTCCCAGATTGACATAGGTAAAAAACTACAAAAAAAAATTACTATATGCAACTGTATCTTTTTCTCCCCTATCCTACTTCATTTTTCATACTAAAATGGCTAACACTCTCTGAATACCCCTCATACCTCTGGTCACAACTCGGACTATTTAAGTCAATGAAACCCAAACCTTAACAAGACTTGTGAAATCCTGCCAGGTTCTCTCATCGACTAAGTTGCCAATGTTCTATTAGTCAGCCTGCGGACTCGCTTTTCGTCTACCCATCAGGAAGCCATAGTGACGGCATTTTTATTTGCGCTTTCAAGTAAAGTAAAAAAGGATTTGATAATTAGATCAAGTAAATGCAGTTATTACTACTGTCATGAAGATATTATTGCATGTTGACAGTTTTGATATAGTCCTGCAAGGGCTTTATGATACCTTTAGTTGTTCCCTAATTTTGTGATCAAACATTTTAAAGAAATGGTATTAATAATCATTATAAAGATGAAAATATTTCTCAAAATGAAAGCACGTCTGACTAAACACGCCGATTTACATATTATAGCGATCTGCCACACATAAAAAGGAGAGAATCTACAACAAAACACTCCCATTCACCAGTTTTTGAGTTGTGAAAGAATATCTAAAGTTAAATAAACTCACCAGACACAAAATTTACCACCATTTCCTTCCTCCCTTCGAGACTCCCTCTTCTCGTGAGTCCGCCCCTCGCCTCCTCCCTCCATACCCCTTCCCCCCTGCTCGCCTACCTCTCTCTCCCTCCTTCCCACCCCCTCTCCCTCCCTCACTTCCTCCCTCTCCTCCCTCCCTCCCTCCTTCCCACCCCCTCTCCCTCTTCCCCCCCTCTCTCTCCCCGGGACCCCTCTCCTACCTTACGCCTACACCCTCCCCTCCACTAACCCCTTATCCTACCTCTCCTCCCCCTCCCCTCCCCTCCCATGGGTCAGCTGATCTGTCAAAATAAATGTTAAAAATGCATTTTCTGTTGTCTATTGTGATTTGTCTGTTTGCATTTAGCTGTAATTTAAATATTTGAAGAAGACTGGGATTATGTAAGTGATTTTTGAAGTGAAACGAGGAAATTTCAGATTATTCTCCTATGATTCATTGATAATTCCTTCAAATGACATTTTGTCTTTTGATATTACACATCGAAAAACACACGCCCATTACTCTTTCCGACATTTATATATTTAAAAATTCAATGAATAAGTGATACTAGCATTTAAAAGTTTATTATTTTTGTTTCCATTCATCAACGAATGTGACATTGTTTACTTCCACTATCAAGATGGGGACGTCTGCGTACATATTTATCCTCACGTTTCTCTCTTTCTGTGCTGTTTTTACTGAGGTTTGTATTCTCATATCTTTAATAATCAACTTTTCCCTCACGGTAGACAGCAAGGATGATTCTTATTTGATATATTTTAGTTAAAGATAAGGTGGTCACATGATGAATCGCTTCCTTTTCGCAATGTTTTTTTTTTTATTCCCGTTTCTTTGAAAATAGGTTATTTGTCTTTTTCTGGCCAATCCTTCATGTTCATTATCACGACTAGGTTTATTTGAAAAGAAAAGATGATAGAACGAGAGGGAAGATAATGCTTATTACAAATGAAGAATCCTGTCAAATCAACTTGTCTCATAACTCTTCAGTATATATAATTATCATTATTCCATTTGTGTATTGAAGGTTCTTAAATAAATAAAAAAGTGTCAAGTCAGGCTTTTAAATTGTTGAGCCAGTAGATACTGAGGGAAGTAAGAAAACCTAAAAGGTCCTTTACTTTCTGAATATCAACACTGAAAATTCCCAAAAGTATGGTCTTTAGAAGAAATGAAAAGCCATTTATTAGATTTATGAAAAGTAGTCATTAATTAGGATATTATTGGAAAGTTGGTGAGAGGGAAAGATTTACGTTTTGTTAATGTTATGATTTTACCTGCATCATTGCATTTCTCTATATTCTGTTGTGAGTGCTTTCAATATATTAGTTTGGAATTGTATTTATGACTTTTCTGTGTGTTAATTTGTGCCATTACCCAGTGTCCAAATTGCATTCCTGTCACCTAATTTTCATTCTGAATTTGTGTCTTCACCCAAGATATGATATGCTAACTTCAGTTTTTACTTTACTATTTTTGCCAGCTTAGGACACTATGCTAAAGTGTAACAATTCAGCTGTAAAATGTAACCCAAAGGAAATTGATGACTGCTCGAACAACAAATAGGATAATCTTGCACTAGTATGGACTAGAATGACAAGAACAGAGTTACATGTGCTGTTGTCCATCTTAATGTCCATATTTGTATGCAATTATCTGTTTTGTTACAGTAGGTATCATATTCCTTTGGGTCACCTTATACACCTGAAATGCAAGAAAAAAAGCAGAAGAGATAAATTGAAATTAAAATGTACCATTAAGGAGGGTTTAAATTTATATTATATATTTGTTGGCAAAACATTCCTTTGGATATATTTTACAGTTGAGTTGTTACATTTAAGCCGAAAATACACACGCACACACACCATTATTCTCACAATTTATATGAACTGCAGGCACAGTATGAGGACAAGAGATGCATCTGTATATGCCCTGATCCCTCAGTCATAAATGGTACCAAGAGCAACCGCATGGTCTACAAGGAACCTGTTGCCCCAAGCAAATGGTAAGCAGCAGGAGAGGTTGTTGATTACGAATCCGCGTTCTTTAGATATAAGATGCTTTCAGTAGCCTTTTTGATTATAACTGAATTTTTTGTTATATGCCCATGATATGATATAGGAGTCTACTTGAAGTGGCTTGATATTACTGCAGGTTATTTTCATATGAACATTTTAATTCATACTTAAGTATTATTTTTTCTTTAATGGGAAAATGAAAATATAGTTAAGATTAAAAATTATTATGTACTGTTTATTAGTAAATGGTATACTTATCCTTTCAGTGACTGCGACAATGTTGTACTACCAAGAGTGGCAGATGACATTAAAGGCCGTGAACAAGAGTTTTGTCCACGGTGTGAGTGCAAGTATGAGAGCCGTAACAGTAATACAATCAAGGTAATTACACTTCTGTTGATAGAGAATTTGAGTGTAATGGAATATATTTTTTATGGAATACAGATCTTATTTATTTGCTCTCCAGTCTTGCTTTTGAAGGTACTGCTGGGGACTCGTCCCCCTCTTACTTGTGGCTATTAGACATTGCAAAATTGTCTGATAACATTTCCCCCTTTTTTTTTTTTTTTTTTCATCAACTCATTAGCTCTCAACAATGAATGTTGTGATATCATGTCACATGGTGGTAGCAGTTCCTGCCCTAATTTCATTATAATATCTGTTTCTACACTATTTCTGTCTTTCCCAGCCAGTTTTGCCTAAGAACTGATATCCCCCCTCCCCCCTCCCCAAACTAACTAACTAACTAACACTGTCTGTCTGTCTGTCTGTCTCTCTTTCTTGTCAAATAAATAATTCAATAAACATACAAGGCCACCTCACTTTTTTTTTCTTTTCTTTTTAAATACTGTGAATAAAATTTACATTTATTTTGTAAACTTCAGTGTCCACATTATTTTACTTGCTTAAGGCCTGTTAGTGCTAGTCTCTTATTCATTTCTCATTATTTTATTCATTAAACATAGTATGACTAAATGATAGAGAACAGTGTAACAAATATGAAAATACATATATTAAGTGTTATTTCCATAATACATTCAATAATTTTCAAAACCTAGTATGCTAGTGTTCCAGAAATATGAAAATATGCCTCTGGCATTATATCTCCCTCTCATACCTATCCAACGATGCATTATTCACTTACATCTGACTAAGAAAGAGATAGATACACAAACACAGAAATATACAGTGGATGGAAAATTAGGGGAATTGAAATAAGGTATAGGCAGATATTTTTATTAAATTGGGCCATCAACGTTGTTAAACAACTCAAAGAGGTAATTGGTCAAATAGAGAAATAGCCCCTCCTTTGGTGCAATTCTGTAGTATCTGATAGGCAGATGTAACAAGCAGAAAAGTTCCTGGCTGTACATTTATTCCAATTATCTTCATTTATCATTTTTAGTTTAAGTTTTTAATTATAGAAGTTATATTTGTGTTTCTTTTTGTTTGTGTTCCTTTTTTGTTTCATTTTATTAATTTTTCTCTCTCTCAACTAGGTGGTTGTAATTCTTGTGATCTGGATCATCTCCTTGCTAGTCGTGTACATGGCCTTCCTCCATTGCCTGGACCCTCTGCTCAACAAGAGAAGGTCACAGCCCTCATACCAGGAACACACTAATGAGGATGATGAGGCAGGCACTGTTGGAGGTGCCCCAGGCATGGCACAGCCACTTCGTGTAAGACCCAACGTCCTCGGTCGTGTGGGACACCAGCAAGACAAGTGGAAACGGCAGGTACAAGAACAGCGCAGAAACATCTACGATAGACACACCATGCTGAATTAGATGGTGTAGTCTCTTCTCAAACCTAAATTTTTTTACTGTGCTTTTTAAGTTTATTTTTTATTTATTATTATTATTTTTTTTTTATTTTTTTTTTTACATGGAGTTCACCTGATTTTCTTCAGTAGGTGTTTATTATACAGATTAGGGAATTTAATTTATAATTGTTTATCTCTATGTATCCTTTTCAGTGAATCTAGTACTGAATAGGATGTGATAAAAAAAAATTTTGAGGGATATTTCTTCACCACCGATCTTCCCTGTCTCTCCCTCACTCTCCCTCTTCCTCTTCCTCTGGTTCTCCCTGTCCCTCTCTCTCTAGATTATTATTGATTTTTATTATATTATATTTGTTTATATAAATGAATCCACTTACAGATTGGATATATCATCTGTTTTATGTATAATATTAGACACATTTCCATGTCTTCTGGTAAATGCTATATCAGATTTTGATATGAAAGCTATTGTCTAATGTAAGGTCTAGCAAATGCAGTGCAAGCATGTCATGTATTTCAAAGCATATGCTTATTTATTATGAAAATATATTCACTGTTTCTGCAAAGATTGTTAACCCATTCACTATCTGATTAGGTATCAGAGTTGGAGTGCTAATTTTGAATTGTCGGGAGGACTTGATGCTCAAGTAATGTTGATTATCTTTTCTAAAGTATAAGTATTTGCAGAACATTTGTAATGTAAAGTTTGGAGGGAGCATAGGTATGAGAAGGGTCGTAGGTTAAAACCCCAAATAAACTAATTTGTATATTTTGAATGTAAGGCAACCATGGGCAGACTGTTATGCATATGTAGAGAATGGTAGTGAAAGGTTCAACAAGAAATGATGTATAAATGTTTTATGAATTATGATAGCTTCTCTTAGGGCGGAAGTGAATTTGTTTCTTTGTAGCGCATTCTATTTGTAAATGTATAGTCGTATATATATATATATATACATATACATTCTCTCCCATGAGAAATTAAAAGCTATATTTTATTTTGAATTTTGAATGTCAGTGTTATTAGACTGCTGTGACTATATCATATGACAAGGATTTTTAGGATAGCAAAAGCATCACTGCTGCTCTGAAATAGTATTGTAGAAATTGAGATTACAGGAAAGTGACAAGTTTTACTTTTTGAATTACACTTTCAGCCTGTAAATGAACTATTACTTGGTGTCACTTGCATAACTTCAGCAACATAAGCTTTTTGTATGATGCAATTTCCAGAGAAAAGAAACTTATTCTTAATTGTAATTGATCATGGACATTGATCTATACATGAGTTACACATTGCAGTCTTAACATTAGGAGAAAAGAACTAAATTTCACACGACAAATACACGTGAAGAAAAAGAAAAATGCAATAGGAAAGTTATACTCACAAGTGCAATGTATGAATGCAAATCTTCAGATAAAGACAAGAAAGAAAACAAATTCTTCACAGAAAATCTAGTCTTACTCATTTCAAGATGAGGATATAGATTGCTAGTGTTTTCTTTTTTTATGTACCAAATTGATTAGATTGAACACTATATTTTAAATATACCATCTGATGTTATAACCATAGTTTATGTAGTTGTGTTACAACCTAATGGTAATTGTCGCATATATACCTACATCATTTTATTTTATCAGTAAATGTATTCAATATTTTTGCATGTCAAGTTCTTTTCCACATGTAAAGAGATTTTCTTTTAAGATTATTCTGTGTTCTAGTAGCTTTTTCTGTGTTTAATAAGTGCTATATTTTTCTTGTAGATATCATTACTTCCAAATAAATTTATTACATATCATAGTTTTCCTTTTCATCTTTTCATGTTCAGTATATTGTGTTCATATTTACACTCAATGTACTGCAGTCTAACAGCAAATAGGGATATCTGTCCCTCTTTCTGAGTGAATGGGGAAAGATTGAAACTTTATTTACCATTCATGTAGCAGGTGTGGATCCAAGGGCTGGGGGTCCTGCTTTGGTCACCAACAATTTTTAACTGTGATGTATACATCAAAAGAGCATGGAAAATTCAGTGTATACATCAAAAGAGTATGGAAAACTGATGGTGTATATATCAAAAGAGTGGTCTTTTAACAGGTGCATATATCCAAGCTCATGGTTTGGCTGCCTCCTGGAGCTTGGCCCCCTCCAGCAATGGGCCAGACCCCCACCTGCCAAAATTCCTGGATCTGCCCCTGTGTAGCATATTTGTAATTTGGCCGCCTGGGTTGGTATTCAGCAGAGGTCATAGAATTTTCTTCAACAAATTTAAGAACTGTCTTAAAAACAGGTTTTGACTCCAAAATTGTCCCACAATATGTAAATGGGCTTTGTTCTAGAGCTGTTCATATTGATTTTGTCTAGTCTCACACTGCCATATTTAAAAATTTATGCTAACATTTAAATTGTAAAAATGTCAAGCAATTAATAGTACAATGATGAGAATATATGATTTTAATATTGCACATTTATTTTCTTTTATATTCAACGTGGCACTTTGTCTTTGTCTGTAGTCACTGCGACTACTGAGTCAAAGATTATGCGAGTGTTTCACATCCACATTTTTATGTACCCACTATGACATAAACGTGGCTGTATGTTCAAACACATACAATTTGTCATTCAAAGAAACAAGTCAGCAGTCAACACTTGTGTATGAGAAGCTCACACAGCAACAACAAACTAAAGGTCTTGTGCCACTGGAGCTACCCTGGTATCCGGAGCCTCTAGTCTCGCTGGACATTGTTGTTTCTGAGTTTAATTAACGTAATAAAACAAAGTAAAGACTGCATTTACAGATTTTGCGCACTTTTAGTGCTTTGCCTGCACATTCAGTGCATTGATTTTGCAGGTTACACGAAGCTACAGTAGTCGTAGTCAGCACCCCACCCCAGACCCGCAGCTCTCTTCTACCCAAGGGGTCCCCTGGGTAGGGAGGCCCTGTAGTCTGGTTCGTCCTTAAGGCGCACTTTTCTCTCAAACTATTTTTTTGTGTGACTTTACCGAGCCTGTCAGAGCTTCCAAGTGTATTCATTTGGGGGGTGGGCACCAAATTACCGTCCCTCGCAGTAGGTAGGTTCGGCGGTAATTGTCTCACACAAAACTCGATAACTATTTTTTTATGTGACTTTCCTGAGCCTGTCGGAGCTTCCTTGGAAGCTCCCGTATTCGCTTGGGGGTGGGCACCACATTACCGTCCCTCGCAGTAGGTAGGTTCGGCGGTAAGGTGTCTCACACAAAACTCGAATCCCTCTTTGGTACTGGAGAACGCAACCAGGCTTCCACTGAGGGAGGAGAGAATACGTAAAACTGCAACTCTCTTAATTATTGCTGACAGGTTAATAATAATAGTTAAGGGATTTTTTGGTCCCATCAGAAAACGACTCGGCCCAGGCTTCGGACTTTGTCCGAAACCCAGAATGAATGACACCCTGGCTACCCCTCCTCCTCCTCAAGGAGGGGGGATGACCCATGACCACTCTACGACCAATTCGACAATGAACAACAGATCCCCTACCAATGGCAAACCTAAACGACCTCTTTTTGCAATCCCTCCAGAGAATGCTAGGTTTGTAACAATCAAATGTATTAAAGAAAATCAATCGCTCCATAACATTAACCCCTTCATCATCAAAAAGGTCCTTGATGGTCAAGTGGACGGCGATTTCGATTTTGTCCGTAAATTGCGAGATGGTAGCCTCCTTATTTAAGTGCAATTCGTTTCCCAAGTTAAGTATTTACGTAAACTGACACAGATTCATGATATCACAGTAAAAATAACTATTCCTATTGGCCCAAATACCTGTAAAGGAGTAACCTTTCACAGGGATTTTAGGACGATGGATGAAAGTGAAATCCTTGAGAACATGAAGGATCAAGGTGTAGTGGACGTGAAGGATGGGAATGTGCGAACGAAAACTGGACTGTTATTTTACTTGCCTCGAATAAAATTCCTGAAAAGGTCAAAGTTGGGTATGAATGAGTCCAAGTGCGACCATATATTAAAAAAACAAAGTATTGTAACAAATGCCAAAAATTCGGACACACTTCATTAATTAAGATGTATAGACAAGGAAACGGATAAATTCACTTGTGGTATATGTGCTGAAGCTCATGACACCACTAAATGCACCGGAAATACCATCAAATGTGCTAACTGTGGAACTAAGAGAAAAGTGGAAGGTTTGACAAACAAACCTAATACTTCCTATGCTGCTGTAGCAACTAACATGACATCCAGTGCAAGTAGTGTCAAAAGATAAGGAAATTGCTAAACTCAAACAAACGGTTTAAGAATTAAACATTAAAGTTTATCAATTGACAAAAATGGTCGATGAAATGGCTGAATCAACCCAGCACAAACATCTTAACGAAGTAGACATCGAATCATAGTCTAGACCACACCTCCCCGCCCCGGCGACTTCTGCGAGGACTTCGCCTGGCTCTCGATCGGTTTCTCGTGAAAAAAACAGATCGCACTCTGCTAGCCGTTTCCCTCGCAAGGAGCAGGACATGGAGGCTACTGTCTCCAAGAATTCCCGAGAGAGGCCTTCGGGAAGCGAGGGAGAGGAGGACAAGGCACTTCCAAACCCCATAAAACGTAATCCACGCGTTTACCATTAATCAATAGAACTGTCGAAGTCTTATATAAAAAATAAACTCCCTCAGATTATAAGCCACGTCCTATGCACCCAATATTATAGTTTTAAAAGTCTCTGACGAGGTCGTATCGGTGAGGAACTATCATTTGTGTAGAAAAGACCGAGAGGGAAGGGGTGGAGGCGGGGTCGCCATGTACCAGAACCTCCCTTTCTTTCAAGTGACGATTAATTCTACTTTGGAACACGTCGCATGCAAAGTAAAATTCAATAACACGTATCTGACTATATGTTCAGTTTATTGTCCACCTGATAATATGGTAGTCTATGGTGAGCATTTTGCTCTTCAAGATAGTCTGCCCAATAACAAATTAATTCTAGGTGATTTCAACGCTCACCATACTTTGTGGGGATCCCTGCGGGTGGATGGTAGAGGTGAGCAAGTAGTTAAGTTGATCAATGACTCTGATCTGGTCCTTAACGATGGTAGTCCGACGCGATAATACCGGTGATTTGAGCTTTATTGACCTATCACTGGTCTCTTCAACACTAGCAGCCAAGTGCCTGTGGCAAACATTGACGACTGGTTGGGAAGCGGCCACCTTCCTATTTGTATTAAGTATTCATGCGACACAATAAGAACGCCTTCAGCACCTAAATTTAACGCAAAAAGAGCAGACTGGATCGTCTTGACAAGGAGCGAATGAAAATGAAACTTGATGATAAAGTAAGCAATGTTCAAAATTGTATTTTAAATGCAGTATTCCTATGACTTCGACAGATAGTGCTAAGCACAGAGTTCCATGGTGGACACCAGATTGCCGCAGGGTGCAATGTAAACGAAATAGGGTCTACAGGCTTTTCAAAAATAACATCACAGATGAGAACTTTCGCAATTACAAACAAGCGAGAGCTAGGGCTCGAAGAACAAACAGACAAGCTAAAAGAGACTCCTGGCGAAGCTTTGTCTCTACGATCAACGGCAACACCAGTACTTCAGAGGTTTGGTCCACTATTAAAAAAAAAATAAATAAATAGAAAAAATATATTTTGCAAAATAAGAAACATCATACATGAGGAAAACAATTTTGATGCACCTAGAGACAATGTCACTTTTTCGGACATTTTTGTCCGGGCAAACTGGGTCCCATAAGGAAGTGTCTTGCCACCAACATTATTTCTTTGTATGATAAATGGCATTCTACCATCTCCTCCTCGGAATCTTAAATACTCACTGTATGCCGATGATTGTGTATTATCCAGCAGTAATGCAGTTCTCGGCAAATCAGATCCAATTGGCATTGGATATGATTCATACCTGGGGCCTCCAGTGGGTTCTTTTTTATCGTATCGGCGTGATTTCTACCCATAGGAGGAAGCCCAACATCAGGTAAACTCTAGATAATCACACAATACCTATTCAAACTTTTGACAAATTTCTTGGTCTACTTTTTGACAGTAAACTAAATTGGAAAGACCACATTGGTCAGTTAAAGAACAAATTCCAAAAAGCACTTAATTTATTAAAGTGCATTTCTGGACACGAATAGGTAGCTGATAGAAAGTCGATGCTATATAAATCCCTGATTAGATCTAAAGTAGATTACGGGTCAATCGTGTATGGCTCGGCAACGAGCTCAACTCTGAAAGGTTTGAATGTTGTGCAGAATGCTTGTTTACACGTTAGTCTTGGAGCCCTTACATGCACTCGCATCGAGCGCATAGAGATAGAGTCAGGAGTACCTCCCCTCCGTCATAGACGCGGCCAACTTGCGCTGACTTAGCCGCCAAAATAGCCAGACAAACCCGTCACTCCAACGGGAATGTTTTGTGCCGGCTATTGAGCCCGCGGAACCGTGGTGAAAGCCACTTTCCAATAAACTCCGAGACCTCATAGAAGTCAATATAGATCCCTTCACCATCGATACCCTGATTCATTCAAATATACACCAGAAACCCACCTTTTCCATCGTAGTAGACTGGCTGCCATCAGCCAAAGCCATCAAATCCTTACAAACCATCAAAAATGAATTACAGACAAATATCATTAGTAAACTACATAGTGCCAGCAAATCAATCAAGCTCGGGTATCTATGGCAAAGAACAGGCTGGTGATCTGGACCCTAGTATAGTCTACACAGATCTGAGGTGTTTTGTTTCCCTTATAAAAGCAAAAATTCATCTATTGTAGCAAAGTGAGGGGACCAGCCTCGCAATCAACAACAAACATAAGCAAGAAATAAAACTGTGCGACACAGCCTACAGAAAAAAGTGGCGTTGGCCCATCTCAGGATAAACGCCACTAGACTTACCCACCTCACTTCGTATATAGAAAAATGCTTCCCCC
>BOPN01003308.1:115337-122837 GCA_017312705.2 Penaeus japonicus | reverse complement strand
AATTAACTCCCCTCCCCTGTTCAGGTCCACTTTCTTGTGGAATCCAAGCATGTTATGCCAGATATCTCCAGGTGGACTCACTGTCCAGGTTAGTGAGTCCAGCTGGAGAAATTAAGTGCATGGTATGTTTCAACAGATGACTAGATCTGCAGTATTTGATGTTTTTGAGTCTGGTTGCACTGTCTGGTTTTCTTCAGTGTGGGAGAGAGAGACAGGCCGAAAACTGAGACTGAGACTAACCAAGACAGACTGAAACAGAGACAGACAGAGACAGAGACAGACAGAGACCAAGACAGACAGAGACCAAGACAGACAGAGACCAAGACAGACAGAGACCGAGACAGACAGAGACCAAAACAGACAGAGACCGAGACAGACAGAGACCAAGACAGACAGAGACCAAGACAGACAGAGACCAAAACAGACAGAGACCAAGACAGACAGAGACCAAAACAGACAGAGACCAAGACAGACAGAGACCAAAACAGACAGAGACCAAGACAGACAGAGACCGAGACAGAGACAGAGATCAAGACCGAGACAGACAGAGACCGAGACAGAGACCAAGACAGAGACAGAGATCAAGACAGAGACAGAGATCAAGACCCAGACAGACAGAGACCGAGACAGACAGAGACCGAGACAGAGACCAAGACAGAGACAGAGATCAAGACCGAGACAGACAGAGACCGAGACAGACAGAGACCGAGACAGAGACCAAGACAGAGACAGAGATCAAGACAGAGACAGAGATCAAGACAGAGACAGAGATCAAGACCGAGACAGACAGAGACCGAGACAGACAGAGACCGAGACAGACAGAGACCGAGACAGACAGAGACCAAGACAGATAGAGACTGAGACAAAAACTTAATCTAGGAGTGTTTTAGCATTTTTGATCTGAATAGTACTTAATTTTTCGCTTTTCTTCAGGTTCAAGGAACTGACGGCTACTAACAAATCGGACAAAAGTTTATACTCCTATAATCCATGCTATAGTTATGTGTTCCCGCCTGATGGTCAAGAGATGTCATGTGGCAAAGATGTGGCTGTAAGTTTTTCCTCTTGCACCATTTTCTTGTATTTGTCTTTAGAAGGAGATTAGATAAAAATAATGTCTCCTAATTAGAAGATTTTTCTAAGGCTAGGGAAAAATATAAGAGCTGGCTACAAGAGAATGCTAGATATCAAAGTGAAGACTTTTATTGCAAAATAATATCTGACAACATGTATAGTATTTGTAGAAACATGATTTTTTTTTATTAATGAAATGTATATATATGAGTTTCTTTTGCTCATAATACATAATGTGATCCCTTATGAACTAAGATCTCTTTATTTTCTTTGTTCAGGTATGTCAGTCCAGTATCTTAGGAACTATCAATATTGGAAAACAGAGTCGAGCAAAATTTCACTTTGATAATTCAACAGACCATTGGATACTCTCATACTACAATGACAATGGAGATAGGTAAGTGATAATAGTGCTTCCCCAAAATATTTTAGAGTGCTTATGATTAGATGATTTTAGAATCTACTAATTGCAGAGATAAGGATTTCTCCATGACTAACTTTCGTTAACTTTTAATGGCATAAAACTTCCCCAAAGCACTAAAGCATTAACATACATTTATATATTTCTTTACTTTCTATGACAGGTTGTCAAACGTGATTTTACAGTGTACTGATGGTGATGATGATGTTCTTGAGGTGTTTGGAGAAACAAAAGGCCAACATAGGAGTGTATATGTGAGTTGAATATTTATATGAAACATCCAGTTTTATTTTTCCTTGGACTACAACAGTTGTAAAATGGCTTTTCTATTCATTTCCTAGATCTTAGAAATGAGTAAATGTGTTTATTTTAATTCCAGAATAGGCAAATTTCATTGTTTGTTTATCAGCTCAAGAGGCTAGTATCATGCATATAGTATTCAAATATTAGAAGAAAAAAACCCTCCTGAGTGCATAATCAACACATTGGCAGTCTATACAAAATATTCAGAATTCTGAAAAACAAGTAACTTCTTTCTCCTCAGAACATGACTCTGAAATCCAAGTGTGCGTGCATAGGGGGGTGCCTGACTCCAATCCTCCCCCATGGCATGTCTGTTGGGTCACTGTTCTTGCTCTTGCTCCTCATCTTCATATGCGTGTACCTGACAGTGGGATACTTGTACCGTCGCTTTGTCATAGGTGCGCGGGGCATCGAGTTACTCCCGCACTTGAGCTTTTGGATGGACTTTCCATATCTTGTACAGGTACATATATATCGTTCTTGTTATTTTTTGTTTATTTATTTTCCTTATTTGAATGTTTCTTTTTAATTGTTTGTTTATTTCTAGATTTATTTATTGCTTGTTCCATTTACAGATTTATTAATTGCTTGTTTTATTTACATATTTATTTATTGCTTGTTCCATTTACAAATTTATTAATTGCTTGTTTTATTTACATATTTATTTATTGTTACTATAGTTATTAGGAGTTCCCAGGCTTCCCTCTAAAGGAAATCCCAAAAGATATGGGTACCCCATATCTTTTGGGAGGATGTGACATTATAGTGTCTTTTAATTGTCTAAGCTGGCCAGATGTTTGTCTGTGTGTTCTCTAGTATATTTTTATGTGCTGAATGAGGGTTGAGGTTTTCTTTTGTCTTCTCAAGGTAGTAATGTTTTAGTGCTGCCTATGAGGAACAGTTGGTGGCAAAACTTGTTTGCTTCTGTGTGCTTGCGTCTGTGTTTTGTTTAGGTGGACATGATTATAAACGGGTGTATAGCTTGAGTAATGTGGTGATGGTTAATGTGTTGATATCAAATGCAGCATTGTGTATTGCATTTGTTATGAATTTTATTCCCTTTGTATTAGGGTGATACTGTAGGGTGAGGACTTTTGTGGCTTTGTTGAATATTCAAAGTAAATTGTTTTGCATGGTTTGCTGGTTGTGTAGTTTAGATATGACCAGGACATATTCTGGAGTAGGAAAGTTTAGCACTGCTATAATGTTGGGTGATTTGTGTATTATCTGCTGTGTTGATATTGTAGGTGGTGTTGGAGTTATTGATGGTCTTGGTTGTGGTGTTTGATATTTGTGTTTTATTGTTTTTTGTTTATATTGGAGGTTGTGAGTGTTCTTTAGTTTCATGGCTGGTTCTAATCAACTGCCTTCTGTGATGATGTGCACCCACATGTGGGCTTGTGTAGTGAGGTCTGAGGTTAGTTTCAGCTCGTTGTAATCAGAAGAACTCAGTGGCTGTGTCATTAACACATTAATACTGGTGACATGCAGTATCCAATATGTTTATTTATTTATTAAAAAAAAAATGTGTATCGATCAAGGTGTTCACGTCTATATTACGTGAGGACCATAGTTGTCCTCACAGAACTATCTTTTTGATCATCACTCCGATAGAGAAGGGGCATGTGGGTCTGTTTGAGTACCAGGAAGATTTAGGTCTGCTTTATTGCCTTGTAGGAATTTATATTCTGATTGTGAGTTGATTAATTATATCTTTGATGCTAATTTTGAGATATGTATATCTATATCATTGTTATTATTATTAGTAGTAGACGTAGCATTGTTATTGTTATGAGCATTATCATAATTATTGTTGATGTAGAACTAAAGAAAGTTAATGGCTAATAGTAGTAAATATTTAATTTTTGTTTTCTTTCAGGATGGATTATTTTTCCTGCTGTATTGTGGAAGGAGAGATGTTACTTATGAAAGAATATGAAGGGAAGCATTATTTTTTCTGAAGTCTGTAAGTGGGACACCTTGTGACATATGTATTTGGTGAAGCTGTTTTTTTCTTACATCTATTAAGTTGCTGATGTCAGGAGTGCAGGTATTTATACACAATCAAGTATAGATTTGTTTGATTTTTCTTTACCATAGATGTTTCCACAGCACTTATGTCATCAAGGAGTCAGTTAGCATACCTACCTGATCTCACCTTTTTACTCCATTCCTTGAATTTTCAGGAAAAACAACTTTTCTTTATATTCTTATTTCTCTTGATGATAACATTATGAAAAGTAATCTTGATATTAACATTGATGTTAAGACCAATGAAAATAGTAATAGAAATAATCTTTTTTTCCTAAAAATTCAAGGAATGAGGTAAACAGGTGAGATCAGGTAGGCCTTCTAAATGACTCCTGGATAAATAAGCACTTGTGGAACCAGCTATGTTTAACCCAATAACAATGGGGGAGGTAATTCAAGCATGCAGGCCTAATGCCTCCAGCTATTCGCCTGCCCTGACACTCGATGACATGGTGTGCCAGCCATACAGAAAGCCATGACATGATACGTCCCCGACGTTAATTGCTGCCACCACATGACGTGATAACATGTCACCCAGTGTTAATGGGTTAAAAAAAGTAGTAACAATAACAATAGATAAAGGAAGGTGGTCAATGAATGCCCCTGGCAGTAGTGGATTGAGCCACAACGGGGTAAAACATGGTCAGAAATATTGAGATTAGAACCATCCAGATTTTGTTATTACCAGACTGTTCTCTACAAATTGTATATGGTTATTTTGATCATATGGATAGGATGAGTAAGCTATTGATTGTCAAAGTGAGTTTTTACATCATAGAATGTTTATTATATGGCTTTTGCTGAGGCATTGCGGATGATGTTCACTAATGTTTAAAAAGACAGAAGAGTTACTCCTCAAATTAAAGATTTTTATTTTTCACTTTGATAAATTACTTATTGACACTGAGATGGTTTTTATGTCCTGTGAAAGGATGGGGAGTTCACTTTATGAGGAGGCCCACTTTTGTAAATGAAGATTTGATATGGCATCAGCATTGTTCATTTATATAATCAATAATTTGTTACCATTTCAAGTGGCAAAATTATCTTGAGTCATCATTACAAATAAGAGAATATGATTCCCTCTTATCACATAATGAAATTGACAGGAAGAGTTATAGCTGTAAGTATGAATACTCAGACAGATGATCTCTCGTGAGTCAATGCTAATGGCCTTAGATGTTGGCAGGGCAGAACATTTTTAATGATCAAATTAGAAATCTCAGTTCAGATTAAAAGTGGTGCTTAGCTTTAAAAGTTCTAAAACATAAGTACTTAATGTTTGTATACAGTCACCTGGCCTTTGTAGTGGTTGATGAAGGGTTAGCCATTAATCCATGGTTGATCACTCTAAATTTTTGAAGGCTTTTTAGATTTTCTGTTTAAATGGGTTTTGGGAATTCATTTTTATGTTGAAGAATGACTGCTATTATTGTGAAAATTACAAATTATGGCATATGAGATAGAGAACTTATTTTAGGTAATATACTATTCTTTGTAAAATAAATGTAGGTTTACTTGTTATATAGATGTAGAGGAATTTTGTATTGGAAGTATTTCACCAAAAATATTAAGCAAGATCTGTATTTAAGCAAAGCATGCAGTTGTATTTCATTTTTTGTTAAAGGTTTCAGTTCCACCGGTTTCAAATTTCTGGCACTACACCAATTTCTGCTTTGAAGTAATTGCTGTATTTAGTCTAGGACATTAGGAAAATATCAAGAAATTGACCAATGCAAAGCCCCTTTTTATAATTGCTGTGATTGGAGTAGAGGAGGAGCATGAATCACACATCAGAATTATTTTGTCAAGCTGTAGTTGTGTTTTGATTATAAGGAATAGTGAAGGGATTGTGTGATGTGATCAATAATCCTGTTGTTAGGGTTATGGAGGCCTTATTCAGGTTTAATTGCTCTCAGATGGCTTACTGAAAGAAGATGGATTTTTTTTATTATAAAAATCATCTATGGCAGTAGTGTTACTTTTATACAGATGAAATATTTTTATGTGTTTGTTAAGAGAAATGACTATTTTTTTTTCATATGAATGTTACATCAGAGTTATTGTGAATATTCAAGGGATTGTAATTGTTAATACTGCTGTATTGTGACTTACTTGGAAAATGCATTTCATGTGGTGTTGGTAAACAGAATATGATATTATGAAGGAATTATTTCTGAATTATTGAACAAACATTGTGTAACTATATAATGATATGGAATGGATTTGTATTTTTGTATCAGTTGGGTTGTGATGTATCTATACTGGTCTTTTATCATGCTGTTTATATTTTTGTCCATATCCAAAAGTGTTGTGATCTTATTGTAAGTATGATATTAAAGACAATAAAAAAGATGAAGCATGGAAGTAAATAAAGATATGAATAAGAACAAAAAATGTGATTTTTGAAAATTGCATTGTTTTTCAAAGCTGTATGCAGAAAAAGCTGGAATTAAACAAATATATGAGTATAGAATTGAAAATATGATTTTCAAAGTTTCTTCATACAAAAAGATGATGAAAACAAATAAAGTTTAAATATTGTCACGTGAAACATGTGAAAGTGATAGCATTTATATATATATGGTAACTGATTTCTGAATATTTTCTCTTGTTTTAAGTGTGTGATATGTTCTTTCCAGACATCTTTAATATTAGAAGCCTTTGGTAATTAGTAAGCAAACTTTATTGCAACAAATGTTGAAAGAGATATGTATAAGACTGAATATCTTCACAGTGCAAGAGGTGTATTTGATGTGTTACATCATATAATTCTGATAAAGATATAACTTCAAATTTATCAATGCCATCACTTGCACTGTGAAGTTATTCAGTCTCATTCATACTTTAATCTACATTGGTTATTAGTATTTCTGACTTAGTTTATGTTCAGAAGTAAAGATCCTATTCATTTTGTGGCAAGTGCCTTACTTTCAAACATGCTCCATCAGTAATTTCTTCTGCCACTAGATTATGTATTGTGTTCTTGCTTAGGATTTGGATTATTGCTCTCTTGTGTCAAGTTTATCAGTTTTAGATATGAGTATATTGTATTGATAGTCAATTGGCTGAGAAGTATTTTGTATTTTCATAAATTGTAATCTCACAGGAAGTTGCACGACAATAACCTTAAGGTCCTTATTTTTCTTTTTCTTTCTTAATGTTAAGGGAATCACAACTCATATTGTCAAAGAAATCACATATTATCCAACATATTTGATCGTCAGGAAAATGGCCACATGGTAAATACCCCAAAATGTGAGTAAAATTGTAGAGTTATGGAAAGTGAATGTAGAAAATGATAATTTTCCCTTTTTAAATGACTTCAGAACAATTCTTGTGAAATTTGGATATTGTGTTCACTGAAGTATATCTTTGAATAATACAGTTTCCTATTTTTTCTACTGGACTTTCTTTCTATCCAAACATTGAATCTTGGGATTATTTTTTTATGTAAGAGGAAAAGAGAGAAAGAGCAGCAAAGAAAAAACAAAACAAGACAAGATTCTGAGAAATGATAAGATAGTGAAGATAAAAGAAAGAAAAAAAATATATCTGTACTCTTTAATTTTTTGAGGTAAGAATAGTTCAGGAAACAGTAAGCAGTCAGTATACAACTGAATTAATACTTTAATTCACACAGAAAATGCCTTAAAAATTAAAATTTTAAT
>BOPN01003308.1:107837-110337 GCA_017312705.2 Penaeus japonicus | reverse complement strand
TCATCACAATTTGTTTACATCGGTGTTGCCACCTCATGTTTTGGGAAGTACTTTCCAAATAGATAATGGAATCTGCTTTTGTGTTTTAACTGCGGGTGTCTGAGCTAATTTTGGAATTAATTGGTATTTTCTTCAGTAATGAAATCACTACTTAACATTAGCTGTAATGAATTAGGGCACAACAGGTGGACGAAATAAACACTAGTTAATAACTTTAGCAACTATGACGAGTTCGAACAGCGCCTTTGGCTTGGTATTCGATGTATTTGTTTGAATAATTTAAAATGATGAAAAATATCATAATATTACTTTGATAAGAAACAACAAGACCGAAGCTTTTTATTCCAATGTTTTGTTCAATCGAGACACAAGATAAGCCCGAATTCTTATTTAATCTATAATTATTCTGACAAGTCCACACAACAGGTTCAACTTTCTTAAAAACAACATAAATTTATTGAATCATGTTCATATATCTGTTACCATATCACATACATATAAAGTAACAATCTATTATCTAGTGCCACTCGAAAAATATTTAATCCAAACGAAATGAATCAAGTAAGATAAAAAGCAAAATAATTAGCTTCCTTGACAACTCGGTCTTAAACGATGATACCAGACCAGTGGTTATAATACCAAAATAAAATCATAACAAAAAGAGGCTAAAATACAAACTCAATTAAACAAGGAACCCCAAATATCACTAAAACCATCCCACAACTCAGCTAAATGATTCAAAACCTCCAAATACATAGTTAGATAACAAGATAAGGGTTTCGCACGTGTCTGGCCTCACTTCCATGCTGAATAAGAATGAGTAGCCAATGAGTAAGAATGAGTAGTCAGTACGCAGGTGCCGAGTGAGAACATACGTAACTCTTCCTTCTCCCTCTTTGCTTCGGCATTTTAACGTCGTGTCCCACAAACGAAGGAAGTTGTAAGCCATGGCTGCGTGCGATATGAGCTGCTGTGATGGAAACTTTGACAAGGTAATATATGGTGGGGGTGAGAGTTGAGGTATTAATTAAGGAGGGGGGGCCTCGTCATATAACACTGGTATTTTGGTGATTTTTTCAAAATGTTACTTTAGGTATTGGTGTTATAGTTGTATGTTTTTCCTTATTTTGGCTATATGGAATATCCATTCTCTACTAAATCAATTGGGAGCTGACAGTTACACTGTTATTTTGTTGAAGTACATTTATCGGCATTATCATGAAGATAACTATGATTATCATTATTATTATTATTTAACTGTATCTACGGCTTTCTTAGAAAATTAAACTTTTATCTTGCTTGCAATGTAAATATATTTCTGAGACTGGGATATGTATACATGTATATAGAGAGAGTGAGAGTGATAGTGTGAGATTAGATAACTCAGTGTATTAGTACATCTTATCTAAGTAGTTCTAGAGGAGTTTTGAGCTTTAGTCCCAAATGCATGTGTCCTGATTCTCATGCTGAGTTTAGATGACTGGCACCAGACATGTTGTGATAACTTCACCTCATTCTTTTGACTTTTAATTTCAAGTTTTTCAGTTATACTATGCCAAGGTGTAACACATCAGCTGTAGAACATGGCTCAGAGAGGAATAGTCTGTCATTACAAGTGTTTTATGATAAATGCTTAAAAAAAATTGTAACAAGTACAATGATTTGCCGTGATGACTTTGCTTAATTCAAATCATGCTTTTCTGTCTTCATTTGGTTCTTTAAGATGTATACTATGAATTATCATATACTTGAATTGATAGGCAAATACAAAATGTTCAGAGTAATGCCTTGTGAAAATAGAAAAATCTGAGGGAATAGCCATAGAGAACAAATACAACAATACAGATAGATCTTAAAAGATAGAATTATGTATTTATTATATTATCATACTTATTTTATTATCATATCATATCACACACCAAGTTGTGCAAGGCCATAGCAAGTGCAAACAAACATTTTACATACATATTCAGGCATGGTAAGGCATATCAGCCATTGACCTCCCCAGTGATCAGATGTCAGACAAGGAACCAGTCCAAGCACTAGTTTGCCAGATGTATGTGGGAGAAGTTCGTTGGCCTTTTCCGATGTGTTGTGTCATGAGGTCCTCTCCTGAAGAGGTAGAATTTCTGACTAATTCTATATCAAGAGAGTAAGTTATTGTCATTTTACTCTAAAAACAATAAGGATTGATATGATATTAAAGGATGTAATAAAAATAAAAATATATGGTTTGTTAGTATGGCAAAGTTTATTCATGTAACCAAGACTGGTTAATTTACATAACCAACAGATACCATCTACAGAATTGGGTTGATGTTTGTTGAATGTCAACATTTTCTTTACATAAATTTTATCGTTCATCTAGCTTTTGCTTTTGAAACATTAAAGGCAACACTCAGCTATCACAGGAGGCCGCAACCCTTGTAAACTCCCAACTAGGGGGCTATCACCCCTAAACCCGTACCCTGGAAGACAAACATCTTCCATGTATACATGT
>BOPN01003308.1:77500-78751 GCA_017312705.2 Penaeus japonicus | reverse complement strand
TATATATATATATATATATATATATATATATATATATATATATATATATATATATATATATATATATATATGTATATATATATATATGTATATATATATATTTATTTATTTATTTATATATATGCATATGTATATATGTGTGTGTGTATATATATATATATATATATGTGTGTGTGTGTGTGTGTGTGTATGGTTAGTTATATATGTATATATTTGTGTGTGTGAGTGGGTATATGTATGGGTATATGTATATGGATATAGATGTAGATATAAATATATATACACATATGAATATGAGTAAGTAAACATGGAGATTCTGTTCAAAGGGGAAAGGAAATATTGTGAAATACATTTATAGACAAAATTGTCTTTGATATATTTTAAGTAAGGTGTGAATGTGTTTATATGGAATGTTTGATTCACTCATTTATTTTTTGATATGCAAGCACTGTTATGCATTTTACCATTTTTCACTATCAGACACTATATTCTCCACTTGATGTAATTCACATGTATATAAATTTAATCTCTTTTTGATCCTATGTCACAGGCACGCAAACGCATACAAACACATACACGTACACCCACATGCACACACACACACACACACACACACACACACACACACACACACACACACACACACACACACACACACACACACACACACACACACACACACACACACACACACACAAACACAAACACAAACACAAATGGATATAATTTACAATACAGTAGTGTGTGTGAATTGATTGAGCTATAATTTCAGTGTTGTGCTTGTTATTTTCCTATCATTATTTGTCATACTTCTCTGAGAATCAAAGTAAGAAATATTTGATTTTCAGGAAACAGTGGAGAATATATAATTGTATAATGACTTGAAGTTTCAATAGTTAGCATTAGGCTTAATCTCTCTGTAGTCATGTGTGAATTGAATGTTGACTTTGAAGGGATAATATTGTGATATATATGACTGGATGGGGATATTGCTTAACTGTTTATGTTCATCCAGTATACAAAGAATATAGAAAAGTACTATTTGCCTCAGTTTCATTATTTATATCATTATTCTTTTGTGCTAAACGTTGTGAGTTGATTTATCATGGCAAAACTGTTAAGGAACCTTTGCACTGCAGGGCACACTGTATGGTAGTTGCATGAACATGTTCTCTGTTTGGAGAAGATTTCTTTAAAGTTATTCATACTACCAATTTATTTTTGCAAGAAGTCTGAAATCATTATGTGCTG
>BOPN01003308.1:22500-45000 GCA_017312705.2 Penaeus japonicus | reverse complement strand
GTGCGCAGTTAACTTCAGTAAGTCTTGAGGGTTACACTAATTACAGTAATGGTATTATTATAATCCTTATCATTATTAACTTTATAGGGATGATAATGATAATGAAGATAATAATGATAAACATTACAATAATAATAATGATGATAATATTAACAATGATGATAGTAATAACAATATGATCATTATCATTATTCTCATCATCATCATCATTACTATTACTTATGACAACAGCAAGAACAATTAAAGCAACCTATCCAACCTAGCCATAACAAAACATGTAGTGAAAAAAAAGGAGAGAGAGAGAGAGAGAGAGAGAGAGAGAGAGAGAGAGAGAGAGAGAGAGAGAGAGAGAGAGAGAGAGAGAGAGAGAGAGAGAGAGAGACAATAAAATGTTTAGATTTTACTTGTCGAGCAACAAGAAAAAAAAGAAGAAAAGAACTCACATTGAATCCTTGGAAGTTCGCCCCGACGCCGAGCTCGTTCCTCTGACCACACATGGACACGATCCTCTCTGGCGTCGGTGGGGGTTTGTTCAGGTCAAAGTTCTCACAACATATGTCGTTCACGTCGTCAACACATGCGCCATTCATGCGTAGGTCAACCAAGGTCACTGTGCCATCTTCGTTTCCAGCTGAGGTAAAAACGTAGTACCTATGTGTGTTGTTGCAGATAGCATGGCAGAAGACATTTCTTTCGTTGTTAGTGTCGTGTGAAGAGAACAGTTGATGGAGAAAATGCTAATATCAATTATTTATTGTCATTGTAATTGTTCTTCTTATTATCATTATCAAATATTATCATCGATATTGATGTTGGTAATATCATATTATTATGACTATCATCGTCGTTACTATCGCTAACATCATTATCATCATTATCAATGTTATGATGACCATCATTGTTGTTATCACTATGATTACAATCATTCACTCTAAAAGGTTATCATACAGGAAACTTGTTCACTATCAGACATTAAAAGGTAATACATCAAAAGACACACTAACACATTATTCAAGATGAATAAGAGTTAATATAGAAGGAAGAAGCAATGTCACTATGAAGGAAAAATGACAAGCCTTATCCTCTCCTCTCCCTCTTTCACTCTCACCCTATCCTCTCCTCTCCCTCTTTCACTCTCACCCTATCCTCTCCTCTCCCTCTTTCACTCTCGCCCTCTCCTCTCCTCTCCCTCTTTCACTCTCACCCTATCCTCTCCTCTCCCTCTTTCACTCTCACCCTATCCTCTCCTCTCCCTCTTTCACTCTCACCCTATCCTCTCCTCTCCTCTCCCTCTTTCACTCTCACCCTATCCTCTCCTCTCCCTCTTTCACTCTCACCCTATCCTCTCCTCTCCCTCTTTCACTCTCACCCTATCCTCTCCTCTCCTCTCCCTCTTTCACTCTCGCCCTATCCTCTCCTCTCCCTCTTTCACTCTCACCCTATCCTCTCCTCTCCTCTCCCTCTCGCCCTCTCCTCTCTCTCTTTCACTCTCGCCCTATCCTCTCCTCTCCCTCTTCACCTCACCCCTCTCCTCTCCTCTCCCTCTTTCACTCTCGCCCTATCCTCTCCCTCTTTCACTCTCACCCTATCCTCTCCTCTCCCTCTTCACTCGCCCTCTCCTCTCCTCTCTCTTTCACTCGCCCTCTCCTCCTCTCCTCTTTCACTCTCACCCTCTCCTCTCCTCTCCCTCTTTCACTCTCACCCTATCCTCTCCTCTCCTCTCCCTCTTTCACTCTCACCCTCTCCTCTCCTCTCCCCTCTCCCCCCACCCTCTCCTCTCCTCTCCCTCTTTCACTCTCGCCCTATCCTCTCCTCTCCCTCTTTCACTCTCGCCCTATCCTCTCCTCTCCCTCTTTCACTCTCGCCCTATCCTCTCCTCTCCCTCTTCACTCGCCCCCCTCCCTCCCTCTCCTCTCCTCTTCACTCTCGCCCTATCCTCTCTCCTCTCTTTCACTCTCGCCCCCTCCTCTCTCCTCTCTTTCACTCTCGCCCTATCCTCTCCTCTCTTCACTCACACCCCATCCCTCTCCTCTCCCTTTCACTCGCCCCCTCCTCTCCTCTCCCTCTTCACTCTCGCCCCATCCCTCTCCTCTCCCTCTTTCACTCCCTGCCCCATCCTCCTCTCCCTCTTTCACTCTCACCCTCTCCTCTCCTCTCCCTTTCTCACTCCTCGCCCTCTCCTCTCTTTCACTCTCGCCCTATCCTCTCCTCTCCCTCTTCACTCTCACACCCTATCCTCTCCCTCTCCCTCTTCACTCTCACCCCTCTCCTCTCCCCCTCCCTCTTTCACTGCCCTATCCTCTCCCTCTCCTCTTTCACTCTCGCCCTATCCTCTCTCCTCTCCCTCTTCACTCTCGCCCTCTCCTCTTCCTCTTCACTTCACCCTATCCTCTCCTCTCCTCTCCCTCTTTCACTCTCGCCCTATCCTCTCCTCTCCCTCTTTCACTCTCACCCTATCCTCTCCTCTCCCTCTTTCACTCACCCCCTCCTCTCCTCTCCCTCTTTCACTCTCACCCTATCCTCTCCTCTCCCTTTCACTCTCACCCTCTCCTCTCCTCTCTCCCTCTTCACTCTCACCCTATCCTCTCCCCTTCACTCACCCTCTCCTCTCCCTCTCTCTCTCTTCACCTCGCCCTCTCCTCTCCTCTCCCTCACTCACCCTCTCCCTCTCCTCTCCTCTCCCTCTTCACTCTCGCCCTCCTCTCCTCTCTTTCACTCTCACCCTATCCTCTCTCCCTCTTCACTCTCGCCCCATCCTCTCTCCTCTCCTCTCCCTCTTCACTCGCCCTCTCCTCTCCTCTCCCTCTTTCACTCTCGCCCTATCCTCTCCTCTCCTCTCCCTTCTCACTCGCCCCTCTCCTCTCCTCTCCCTCTTTCACTCTCGCCCTCTCCTCTCCTCTCCCTCTTTCACTCTCACCCTCTCCTCTCCTCTCCCTCTTTCACTCTCGCCCTCTCCTCTCCTCTCCCTCTTTCACTCTCACCCCATCCCCTCCTCTCCCTCTTTCACTCTCGCCCTCTCCTCTCCCTCCTCTTCACTCTCACCCTCTCCCTCTCCCCCTCTCTCCCTCTTCACTCTCACCCTCTCCTCTCCTCTCCTCTTCACTTCACCCTCTCCTCTCCTCTCCCTCTTTCACTCTCGCCCTCTCCTCTCCTCTCCCTCTTTCACTCTCACCCTATCCTCTCCTCTCCCTCTTTCCCTCTCACCCTCTCCTCTCCTCTCCCTCTTTCACTCTCGCCCTATCCTCTCCTCTCCCTCTTTCACTCTCGCCCTCTCCTCTCCTCTCCCTCTTTCACTCTCAACTCTCTCCTCTCCTCTCCCTCTTTCACTCTCGCCCTCTCCTCTCCTCTCCCTCTTTCACTCTCACCCTCTCCCTCTCTCTCCTCTTTCACTCGCCCCTCCTCTCCTCTCCCTCTTTCACTCTCACCCTCTCCTCTCCTCTCCCTCTTTCACTCTCGCCCCTCTTCCCTCTCCTCTCCCTCTTTCTCACCTCCCTCACCCCATCCTCTCCTCTCCTTTTCACTCTCGCCCTCTCCTCTCCTCTCCCTCTTTCACTCTCACCCTCTCCTCTCCTCTCCCTCTTTCACTCTCGCCCTCTCCTCTCCTCTCCCTCTTTCACTCTCACCCTCTCCTCTCCTCTCCCTCTTTCACTCTCGCCCTCTCCTCTCCTCTCCCTCTTTCACTCTCACCCTCTCCTCTCCTCTCCTCTCCCTCTTCAGCTCTCACCCTCCTCTCTCCTCTCCCTCTTTTCACTCTCACCCTCTCCTCTCCTCTCTTCACTCTCACCCTCCTCTCCTCTCCTTCACCCCTCACCCTCTCCTCCTCTCCCTTTCACTTTCACCCTCTCCTCTCCTCTCTCCCTCTTCACTCTCACCCTATCCTCTCCTCTCCCTCTTTCACTCTCGCCCTATCCTCTCCTCTCCCTCTTTCACTCTCACCCTCTCCTCTCCTCTCCCTCTTTCACTCTCACCCTATCCTCTCCTCTCCCTCTTTCACTCTCGCCCTATCCTCTCCTCTCCCTCTTTCACTCTCACCCTATCCTCTCCTCTCCCTCTTTCACCTCGGGCCCCCATCCCTTCCTCTTCACTCTCACCCTATCCTCTCCCTCTCCCTCCCCTCACTCGCCCTATCCTCTCCTCTCCCTCTTTCACTCTCACCCTATCCTCTCCTCTCCCTCTTTCACTCTCGCCCTATCCTCTCCTCTCCCTCTTTCACTCTCACCCTATCCTCTCCTCTCCCTCTTTCACTCTCGCCCTATCCTCTCCTCTCCCTCTTTCACTCTCACCCTATCCTCTCCTCTCCTCTTTCACCTCGCCCTATCCTCTCCTCTTCACTCTCACCCAACTTTCCTCTCCTCTCCCTTTCACTCTCACCCTCTCCTCCTCTCCCTTCACTCACCCTATCCTCTCCTCCCCTCTTTCACTCTCTCTCCCTATCCCTCTCCTCTCCCTCTTCACTCTCTCCCTATCCTCTCCTTTCCCTCTTTCACTCTCGCCCTCTCCTCTCCTCTCCCTCTTTCACTCTCACCCTATCCTCTCCTCTCCCTCTTTCACTCTCTCCCTATCCTCTCCTTTCCCTCTTTCACTCTCGCCCTATCCTCTCCTCTCCCTCTTTCACTCTCACCCTATCCTCTCCTCTCCCTCTCCCCCTTTCACCTCACCCTATCCTCTCCTTTCCCCTTTCACCTGCCCTTATCCTCTCCTCTCCCTCTTTCACTCTCACCCTATCCTCTCCTCTCCCTCTTTCACTCTCTCCCTATCCTCTCCTCTCCTCCCTCTTCACTCTCACCCTATCCTTCTCCTCTTTCACTCTCACCCTATCCTCTCCTCTCCCCTCTTTCACTCTCGCCCTATCCTCTCCTCTCCTCTTTCACTCTCACCCTCTATCCTCTCCTCTCCCTTCTTTCACTCTCGCCCCATCCCTCCTCTCCCTCTTTCACTCTCGCCCTATCCTCTCCTCTCCCTCTTTCACTCTCACCCTATCCTCTCCCTCTTTCACTCTCACCCTATCCTCTCCTCTCCTCTCCCTCTTTCACTCTCACCCTATCCTCTCCTCTCCCTCTTTCACTCTCACCCTATCCTCTCCTCTCCCTCTTTCACTCTCACCCTATCCTCTCCTTTCACTCTCGCCCTCTCCTCCTCTCTCCCTTCACCTTCACCCTCTCCTCTCCCTCTCCTCTCCTCTTCTCACTCTCACCCTATCCTCTCCTCTCCTCTCCCTCTTTCACTCTCTCCCTATCCTCTCCTCTCCTCTCCCCCTTTCACTCTCACCCTATCCTCTCCTCTCCCTCTTTCACTCTCGCCCTATCCTCTCCTCTCCCTCTTTCACTCTCACCCTATCCTCTCCTCTCCCTCTTTCACTCTCACCCTATCCTCTCCTCTCCCTCTTTCACTCTCGCCCTATCCTCTCCCTCTCTCCCTCACTCTCACCCTATCCTCTCCCTCTCCTCTCCCTCTTTCACTCTCGCCCTATCCTCTCCCTCTCCCTCTTTCTCACTCTCACCCGTCCTCTCCTCTTTCACTCTCACCCTATCCTCTCCTCTCCCTCTTTCACTCTCACCCTATCCTCTCCTCTCCCTCTTTCACTCTCACCCTATCCTCTCCTCTCCCTCTTTCACTCTCGCCCTATCCTCTCCCTCTTTCACTCTCACCCCTATCCTCTCCTCTCCTCTTCACTCTCGCCCTATCCTCTCCCTCTCCTTCACTCTCACCCTATCCTCTCCCCTCACTCTCACCCTATCCTTCCTCTCCTCTTTCACTCTCGCCCTATCCTCTCCTCTCCCTCTTTCACTCTCACCCTATCCTCTCCTCTCCCTCTTTCACTCTCGCCCTATCCTCTCCCTCTTCACTCTCACCCTATCCTCTCTCCCTCTCCTCTCTTTCACTCGCCCTATCCCTCCTCTCCTCTTTCAGCCTCACCCTATCCTCTCCTCTCCTCTCCCTCTTTCACTCTCGCCCTATCCTCTCCCTCTTTCACTCTCACCCTATCCTCTCCTCTCCCTCTTTCACTCTCACCCTCATCCCTCTCTCCTCTCCCTCTTTCACTCTCACCCTATCCTCTCTCCTCTCCTCTTTCACTCTCTCCCTATCCTCTCCCCTTCCTCTTCACTCTCTCCCTATCCTCTCCTTTCCTCTTTCACTCTTTGCCCTATCCTCTCCTCTCCCTCTTTCACTCTCTCCCTATCCTCTCCTTTCCCTCTCTTTCACTCTCGCCCTCTCTCCCTCCTCTCCCTCTTTCACTCACCCTATCCCTCCTCTCCCTTTCACTCTCTCCCTATCCCTCTCCCTTTCCCTCTTTTCACTCGCCCTCTCCTCTCCTCTCCCTCTTTCACTCCCTCCTATCCTCTCCTTTCCCTCTTTCACTCTCGCCCTATCCTCTCCTCTCCCTCTTTCACTCTCACCCCATCCTCTCCTCTCCTCTCCCTCTTTCACTCTCGCCCTCTCCCTCTCCTCTCCCTCTTTCACTCTCACCCTTCCTCTCCTCTCTCCTCTTTCACTCTCACCCTATCCTCTCCCCCTCCTCTCCCTCACTCTCTCTCTCCCTATCCTCTCCTCTCCCTCTTTCACTCTCAATTCTATCCTCTCCTCTCCCTCTTCACTCTCGCCCCCTCTCCTCTCTCCCTCTTTCACTCCTCACCCTCTCCCTCTCCTCTCCTCTCCCTCTTTCACTCTCACCCTATCCTCTCCTCTCCTCTCCCTCTTTCACTCTCTCCCTATCCTCTCCTCTCCTCTCCCTCTTTCACTCTCACCCTATCCTCTCCTCTCCCCTCTTTCACTCTCACCCTATCCTCTCCTCTCCCTCTTCACTCTCACCCTATCCTCCTTCCCTCTTCACTCACCCTCTCCTCTCCTCTCCCTCTTTCACTCTCGCCCTATCCTCTCCTCTCCCTCTTTCACTCTCGCCCTATCCTCTCCTCTCCCTCTTCACTCTCACCCCATCCCTCTCTCCCTCTTCACTCTCACCCTATCCCCCTCCCTCTTTCACTCTCACCCTATCCTCTCCTCTCCCTCTTTCACTCTCACCCTATCCTCTCTCCTCTCCCTTTCACCCTCACCCCATCTCCTCCTCTCCTTTCACTCGCCCATCCTCTCCCTCTTTCACTCTCACCCTATCCTCTCCTCTCCCTTCACCTCCTTCGCCCCATCCTCTCCCTCCTCTTCACTCTCACCCCCATCCTCTCCCTCTTCACTCTCACCCTATCCTCTCCCTCTCCTCTTTCACTCTCGCCCCTATCCTCTCCTCTCTCCCTCTTTCACTCTCGCCCTATCCCTTCCTCTCCCTCTTCACTCGCCCCCATCCCTCCCTCTCCCTCTTTCACTCTCACCCTATCCTCTCCTCTCCCTCTTTCACTCTCGCCCTCTCCTCCTCTCTCTTCACTCTCACCCTATCCCTCTCCTCTCCCTCTTCACTCTCACCCTATCCCCTCCTCCTCTCCCTCTTTCACTCTCGCCCTATCCTCTCCTCTCCCTCTTTCACTCTCACCCTATCCTCTCCTCTCCTCTTTCACTCTCGCCCTATCCCCTCCTCTCCCTCTTCACTCACCCTTATCCTCTCTCCTCTTTCACTCTCACCCTATCCTCTCCTCTCCCTCTTTCAATTCCTCACCCTATCCCTCTCCTCTCCCTCTTTCACTCTCGCCCTATCCTCTCCCTCTTTCACTCTCACCCTATCCTCTCCTCTCCCTCTTTCACTCTCGCCCTATCCTCTCCTCTCCCTCTTTCACTCTCACCCTATCCTCTCCTCTCCTCTCCCTCTTTCACTCTCGCCCCATCCCCTTCCTTTCACTCTCACCCTCTCCTCTCCTCTCCTCTCCCTCTTTCACTCTCACCCTATCCTCTCCTCCCTCCCCTCTTCACTCCCTGCCCTATCCTCTCCTCCTCTTTCACTCTCCCTATCCTCTCTCTCCCTTTCACTCTCTCCCCATCTCTCCTTTCCCCTTCTTTCACTCGCCCTATCCTCTCCTCCTCTTTTCACTCTCTCACCCTCTATCCTCTCCTCTCCTTTCACCTCTCCTCATATCCTCTCCTTTCCTCACTGCCCTCTCCTCTCCCTCTCCCTCTCTTTCATCTTCACCCTATCCTCTCCTTCTCCCTCTTTCACTCTCTCCCTTATCCCCTTCCTTTCCCTCTTCACTCTCAGCTCCTCTCCTCTCCTCTCTCCCTCTTTCACTCTCTCCTATCCTCCTTTCCCTCTTTCACTCTCGCCCTCTCCTCTCCTCTCCTTCACTCACCCCATCCTCTCCCTCTCTCCCTCTTCACTCTCTCCCTATCCTCTCCTTTCCCTCTTTTCACTTTCGCCCTCTCCTCTCCTCTCCCTCTTTCACTCTCTCCTTATCCTCTCCTTCCTCTTTCACTTTCTGTGCCCTATCCTCTCCTTCCTCTTCACTCTCACCCTATCCTCTCCTCTCCCTTTCACTCTCTCCCCATTCTCTCCTCTTTCCCTCTTTCACTCTCTCCCTCATCCTCTCCCCTTTCCCTTTCACTCGCCCTATCCTCTCCTCTCCCCTCTTTCACTCTCACCCTATCCTCTCCTCTCCCTCTTTCACCTCTCCTATCCTCTCCTCTCCTCTCACTCTTTCACTCTCACCCTCTCCCTCCTCTTCACTCTCACCCCATCCCCTCTCCCTCTCCCCTCTTTCACTCTCGCCCTATCCCTCCTCTCCTTTACTCTCACCCTATCCTCTCCTCTCCCCCTCTTTTCTCACTTTCACCCCATCCTCTCTCCTCTCCCTGTTTCACTCTCTCCCTATCCCTCTCCCATTTTCACTCTCGCCCCATCCTCTCCTCTCCCTCTTCACTCTCACCCTCTCCTTCCTCTCCTCTTCACTCACCCTCTCCTCTCCTCTCCTCTCACCCTATCCCCCTTTCCCTCTTCACTCTCTTCGCCCTATCCTCTCCTCTCTTCACTCTCACCCTATCCTCTCCTCTCCCCTTCACTCTCTCCCTATCCTCTCCTCTCCTCTTTCACCTCCTGCCACCCTATCCTCTCCCTCTCCTCTTTCACTCGCCCCCATCCTCTCCCTTCCTCCCTCTTTTCACTCACCCTCCTCTCCTCTCCTCCTTCACTCACCCTCTATCCCTCTCCTTTCACCTCGCCCTATCCTCTCCTCTCCCTCTTTCACTCTCGCCCTCTCCTCTCCCTCTTCACTCTCGCCCTATCCTCTCCTCTCCTTTTCACTCTCACCCTCTCCTCTCCTCTCCCTCTTTCACTCTCACCCTATCCTCTCCTCTCCCTCTTTCACTCTCACCCTATCCTCTCCTCTCCCTCTTTCACTCTCACCCTCTCCTCTCCTCTCCCTCTTTCACTCTCACCCTCTCCTCTCCTCTCCCTCTTTCACTCTCGCCCTATCCTCTCCTCTCCCCTCTTTCACTCTCACCCTCTCCCTCTTTCACTCTCCCCCTATCCTCTCCTCTCCCTCTTTCACTCTCACCCTCTCCTCTCCTCTCCCTCTTTCACTCTCACCCTCTCCTCTCCTCTCCCTCTTTCACTCTCGCCCTATCCTCTCCTCTCCTCTCCCTTTCACTCTCGCCCTATCCCCTCTCCCTTTCACTCCTCACCCTATCCTCTCCTCTCCCTCTTCACTCTCGCCCCTCTCCTCTCTTCTCCCTCTCTCCCTCTTTCACTCTCACCCTATCCTCTCCTCTCCTTTCACTCCTCACCCTATCCCTCCTCTCCTCCTCCCTTTCACTCTCACCCTATCCTCTCCTCTCCCTCTTTCACTTCTTTCGCCCCTTATCCTCTCCTCTCCTCTCCCTCTTTCACTCTCACCCTATCCTCTCCCTCTTTCACTCTCGCCCTATCCTCTCCTCTCCCTCTTTCACTCTCACCCTATCCTCTCTCCCTCTTTCACTCTCACCCTATCCCTCTCCTCTCCTCTTTCACTTCCTCACCCTATCCCCCCTCTCTCCTCTCCCTCTTCACTCTCACCCTGTCCCTCTCCTCTCCTCTTTCACTCTCACTCTATCCCTTCCTCCTTCACTCTCACCCTATCCTCTCCTCTCCCTCTTTCACTTCCGCCCTATCCTCTCCTCTCTTTCACCTCGCCCTATCCTTCCTCTCCCTCTTCACTCTCTGCCCTCTCCTCTCCTCTCCCCTCTCTTTCACTCTCACCCTATCCCTCCTCTCCCTCTTTTCACTCTCACCCTATCCCTCTCCTTTCCCTCTTTCACTCTCACCCTCTCCTCTCCTCTCCTCTCCCTCTTTCACTCTCACCCTATCCTCTCCTCTCCCTCTTCACTCTCACCCCTCCCTCCTCTCCCTCTCCCTCTTTCACTCTCACCCCTATCCCTTCCTCCCTCTTCACTCTCACCCTCTTCCTCCTCTCCTCTCCCTCTTCACTCTCACCCCATCCTCTCCTCTCCTCACTCTCACCCTATCCTCTCCCTCTCCTTTCCCCTCTTTCTCTCACTCTCTCCCTATCCTCTCCTCTCCCTCTTCACTGTCGCCCTATCCTCCTTCCCTCTTTCACTCTCACCCTCATCCCTCCTCTCCTTCACTCCTCACCCTATCCTCTCCCTCTCCCTCTTTCACTCTCGCCCCATCCCCTCCCTCTCCCTCTTTCACTCTCGCCCTCCTATCCTCTCTCCCTTTCACTCTCGCCCTCTCTCCTCTCCTCTCCCTCTTTCACTTCACCCCTCTCCTCGCCTCTCCTCCCTCTTCTTCACTTTCACCCTATCCTCTCCTCTCCTCTTCACTCTCACCCCATCCTCTCCCTCTCCTCTCCTTTCTCCACTCTCTCACCCTATCCTCTCCTCTCCCTCTTTCACTCTCACCCTATCCTCTCCCTCTTTCACTCTCGCCCTATCCTCTCCTCTCCTCTTTCACTCTCGCCCTATCCTCTCTCCTTTCACTCGCCCTCTCTCCTCTCCCTCTCCCTCTTCTTCACTCTCACCCTCTCTCGCCTCTCCTCCCTCTTTCACTCACCCTATCCCTCTCCTCTACCTCTTTCACTCTCACCCTATCCTCTCCTCTCCTCTCCCTCTTTCACTCTCACCCTATCCTCTCCTCTCCCTCTCCCTCTTCTTTCACTCTCACCCTATCCTCTCCTCTCCCTCTTCACTTTCACCCTATCCTCTCTCCTCTCCTCTCTTCCCTCTTTCACTCTCACCCTATCCCCTCCCTCTCCCTCTTTCACTCTCTCCCAATCCTCTCCTCCTCTCCCCTCTTTTCACTCTCGCCCTATCCTCTCCTCTCTCTCCTCTTCACTCGCCCCTCCTCTCCTCTCTCTCCCTTTCACTCTCACCTTATCCTCTCCCTCTTTCACTCTCGCCCTATCCTCTCCTCTCCCTCTTTCACTCTCACCCTATCCTCTCCTCTCCCTCTTTCACTCTCACCCTCTCCTCTCCTCTCCCTCTTTCACTCTCTCCCTATCCTCTCCTCTCCCTCTTTCACTCTCACCCTATCCTCTCCTCTCCCTCTTTCACTCCTCACCCTCTCCTCTCCTCTCCTCTCTTCACTCTCTCCTATCCTCTCCCTCTCCTCTTTCACTCTCGCCCTATCCTCTCCTCTCCCTCTTTCACTCTCACCCTATCCTCTCCTCTCCCTCTTCTTTCACTCTCGCCCTATCCTCTCCTCTCCCTCTTTCACTCTCACCCTATCCTCTCCTCTCCCTCTTTCACTCTCACCCTATCCTCCTCCTTCTGCTCCTCACCCTATCCTCTCCTCTCCCTCTTTCACTCTCTCCCTATCCTCTCCTCTCCCTCTTTCACTCTCTCCCTATCCTCTCCTCTCCCTCTTTCACTCTCGCCCTATCCTCTCCTCTCCCTCTTTCACTCTCACCCCCTCCTCTCTCCTCTCTCTCCCTCTTTCACTCTCACCCATCCTCCTCTCCCTCTCCTCTCCCTCTTTCACTCTCTCCCCCTATCCTCTCTCCTCTCCTCTTTCACTCTCACCCTATCCTCTTCTCTCCTCTCCCTCTTTCACTCTCGCCCCATCCTCTCCCTCTCCCTCTTCCCCTTCGCCCTATCCTCTCCTCTCCCTCTTTCACTCTCACCCTATCCTCTCCTCTCCTCTCCTCCCTCTTTTCACTCTCACCCTATCCTCTCCTCCTCTCCTCTTTCACTCTCACCCTATCCTCTCCTCTCCCTCTTCACTCTCACCCTATCCTCTTCCTCTCCTCTCCTCTCCCTCTTTCACTCTCGCCCTATCCTCTCCTCTCCCTCTTTCACTCTCACCCTATCCTCTCCTCTCCCTCTTTCACTCTCGCCCTATCCTCTCCTCTCCCTCTTCACTCTCATCCCTCCTCTCCTCCCTCTTTCACTCTCGCCCTCTCCTCTCCTCTCCTTCACTCTCGCCCCATCCTCTCCTCTCCTTTTCACTCTCACCCTATCCTCTCCTCTCTCCCTTTCACTCTCACCCTATCCTCTCCCTCTTTCACTCTCACCCTATCCTCTCCTCTCCCTCTTTCACTCTCACCCTATCCTCCCTCTCCCTCTTTTCACTCTCACCCTATCCTCTCTCCCTCTTCACTCTCACCCTCTCCTCCTCTCCCTCTTTCACTCTCACCCCTCCTCTCCTCTCCCTCTTTCACTCCTCACCCTCTCCTCTCCTCTCCTCCTCTTCACTCTCACCCTATCCTCTCCCTCTTTCACTCTCACCCTATCCTCTCCTCTCCCTCTTTCACTCTCACCCTATCCTCTCCTCTCTCCCTCTTTCACTCTCACCCTCTATCCACTCCTCTCCCTCTTCACTCTCACCCCTCTCCTCTCCTCTCCTTCCCTTCTTTCACTCTCGCCCTATCCTCTCCTCTCCCTCTTTCACTCTCACCCTCTCCTCTCCTCTCCCTCTTTCACTCTCGCCTTATCCTCTCCTCTCCCTCTTTCACTCTCACCCTATCCTCTCCTCCCCTCTTTCACTCCTCGCCCCATCCTCTCCTCTCCCTCTTTCACTCTCACCCCATCCCTCTCTCCTCTCCCTCTTTCACTCTCGCCCTATCCTCTCCTCTCCCTCTTTCACTCTCACCCTATCCTCTCCTCTCCTCTCCCTCTTTCAGCCTCACCCCTATCCCTTCCTCTCCTCTCCTCTCCCTCTTTCACTCTCACCCTATCCTCTCCTCTCCCTCTTCATCCTCACCCTATCCTCTCCTCTCCCTCTTTCACTCACCCTATCCTCTCCTCCCTCTCCCTCTTCAGTCTCCGCCCCATCCTCTCCTCTCTCCCTCTTTCACTCTCACCCTATCCCTCTCCTCTCCTCTCCCTCTTTCACTCTCACCCTCTCCTCTCCTCTCCCTCTTTCACTCTCGCCCTATCCTCTCCTCTCCCTCTTCACTCTCACCCTATCCCTCTCCTCTCCCTCTTTCACTCTCACCCTATCCTCTCCTCCCCCTTTTCACTCTCGCCCTATCCTCTCCTCTCCCTCTTTCACTCACCCTATCCTCTCCCTCTCCCTCTTCACTCTCACCCTATCCTCTCCCTCTCCCTCTTTCACTCTCGCCCCCATCCTCTCCCTCTTTCACCCTCACCCTATCCTCTCCTCTCCTCTCCTTTCTACCCCCACCCTTATCCTCTCCTCTCCCTCTTCACTCTCACCCTATCCTCCCTCTCCTCTCCCTCTTTCACTCTCACCCCCTATCCTCTCCTCTCCTCTTCACTCTCACCCTCTCCCTCCTCCCCCCTCTTTCACTCTCGCCCTATCCTCTCCCTCTCCCTCTTTCACTCACCCTATCCTCTCCCCCTCTCTTTCACTCCCCCGCCCTCTCCCTCCTCTCCCTCTTCACTCTCGCCCTCTCCCTTCCTCTCCCTTTCACTCCTCGCCCTCTCCTCTCCCTCTCCCTCTTTCACTCTCGCCCCATCCTCTCCTCTCCTCTTCACTCTCACCCTCTCCTCTCCTCTCCCTCTTCACTCGCCCTCTCCTCTCCCTCTCCCTCTTCACTCTCGCCCTATCCTCCTCTCCTCACTCTCGCCCCCCTCTCCTCTCCTCTCCCTCTTTCACTCTCACCCTCTCCTCTCCTCTCCCTCTTCTTTCACTCTCACCCTCTCCTCTCCTCCTCTTTCACTCTCACCCTCCTCTCCCTCTCCCTCTTCACGCTCACCCTCTCCTCTCCTCTCCTCTCCTCTCCCCTCTTTCACTCTCGCCCTATCCTCTCCTCTCCCTACCTTTTCGCCCTATCCTCTCCTCTCCTTTCACTCTCACCCTCTCCCTCCTCTCCTCTCCCTTTCACTCCTCGCCCTCCTCTCCTCTCCCTCTTTCACTCACCCTCTCCTCTTCTCTCCCTCTTTCACTCTCACCCTCCCTGTCCTCTCCCCTCTTCACTCTCGCCCCATCCTCTCCTTTCTCCCTTCTTCACTCTCGCCTTATCCTCTCCTCTCCCTCTTTCACTCTCACCCTCTCCTCTCCTCTCCCTCTTTCACTCTCACCCTCTCCTCTCCTCTCCCTCTTTCACTCTCGCCCTCATCCTCTCCTCTCACTCTTTCACTCTCGCCCTATCCTCTCCTCTCTCCTCTTTTCACTCTCACCCTCTCCTCTCCTCTCCCTCTTTCACTCTCGCCCTATCCTCTCCCTCTCCCTCTTCTTACCTCACCCCTCTCCTCTCCTCTCCCTTCACTCGCCCTATCCCCCCTCCTCCTCTCCTCTTCACTCTCGCCCTATCCTCTCCCTCCCTCTTCACTCCCTCACCCTCTCCTCTCCTCTCCTCTCCCTCTTTCACTCTCGCCCTATCCTCTCCCTCTCCCTCTTCACTATCACCCTTCTCTCCTCTCCCTCTTCACTCTCACCCTGTCCCCCTCCTCTCCTCTTTCACTCTCACCCTCTCCCTCCTCTCCTCTCCCTCTTTCACTCGCCCTATCCTCTCCTCTCCCTTTCACTCACCCTCTCCCTCTCTCCCTCTTCATCTTCACCCTATCCTCTCCTCTCCCTCTTTCACTCTCGCCCCCTCCTCTCCTCTCTCCTCTTCACTCACCCTATCCTCTCCTCCTCTTTCACTCCTCACCCTCCTCCTCTCCTCACTCTCGCCCCTCTCCTGTCCTCTCCTCCTTTCACTCTCACCTTCTCCCTCCTCTCCCCTCTTTCACTCTCACCCTCTCCTCTCCTCTCCCTCTTTCACTCTCGCCCTATCCTCTCCTCTCCCTCTTTCACTCTCACCCTCTCCTCTCCTCTCTCCCTCTTCACTCTCGCCCTCTCCTCTCCTCTCCTCTCCCTCTTTCACTCTCGCCCTATCCTCTCCCCCTCCCTCTTCACTCTCGCCCTATCCCTCTCTCCTCTCCCTCTTTCACTCGCCCATCCCTCCTCTCCCTCTTTCACTCTCGCCCTATCCTCTCCTCTCCCTCTTTCACTCTCGCCCTATCCTCTCCTCTCCCTCTTTCACTCTCGCCCTATCCTCTCCTCTCCCTCTTTCACTCTCACCCTATCCTCTCCTCTCCCTCTTTCACTCTCACCCTATCCTCTCCTCTCCCTCTTTCACTCTCTCCCTATCCTCTCCTCTCCCTCTTTCACTCTCACCCTATCCTCTCCTCTCCCTCTTTCACTCTCACCCTATCCTCTCCTCTCCTCTTTCACTCTCTCCCTATCCCCCCTCTCCTCCCTCTTTCACTCTCACCCCGTCTCTCCTCTCCCTCTTTCACTCACCCCATCCCCTCCTCTCTCCCTCTTTCACTTCTCTCCCTCATCCTCTCTCCTCTCCCTCTTTCACTCTCGCCCTATCCTCTCCTCTCCCTCTTTCACTCTCGCCCTATCCTCTCCTCTCCCTCTTTCACTCTCGCCCTCTCCTCTCCTCTCCCTCTTCACTTCACCCTTATCCTCTCCTCTCCCTCTTTCACTCTCTCCCTATCCTCTCCTCTTCCTCTCTCTTCACTCTCACCCTAATCCCTTCCTCTCCTTTCACTCTCTCCCTATCCTCTCCTCTCCTCTCCCTCTTTCACTCTCACCCTATCCTCTCCCTCTCCCTCTTTTCACTCTCTCCCTCATCCTCTCCTCTCCTCTCCCTCTTTTCACTCTCGCCCTTCTTATCCCCTCCTCTCCCTCTTTCACTCTCACCCTATCCTCTCCTCTCCCTCTTTCACTCTCTCCCTATCCTCTCCTCTCCTCTCCCTCTTTCACTCTCACCCCATCCCTCTCCTTTCACTCTCACCCTACTCTCTCCTCTCCTCTTCACTTCCGCCCTATCCTCTCCTCTCCCTTCACGCTCACCCTATCCTCTCCTCTCCTCTCCCTCTTTCACTCTCGCCCTTTCCTCTCCCCCTCCCCTCTTTCACTCTCACCCTATCCTCTCCTCTCCCTCTTCCACTCTCACCCTCTCCCCTCTCCTCTCCTTCTTTCACTCTCACCCTATCCTCTCCTCTCCCTCTTTCACTCTCGCCCTATCCTCTCCTCTCCCTCTTTCACTCTCACCCTCTCCTCTCCTCTCCCTCTTTCACTCTCACCCTATCCTCTCCTCTCCTCTCCCTCTTTCACTCTCACCCTCTCCTCTCCTCTCCCTCTTTCACTCTCACCCTATCCTCTCCTCTCCCTCTTTCACTCTCACCCTATCCTCTCCTCTCCTCTCCCTCTTTCACTCTCACCTTCCCTCCTCTCCCTCTTTTCACTCTCACCCTATCCCTCTCCCTCTCCCCCTCTTTCACTCTCACCCTATCCTCTCCTCTCCCTCTTTCACTCTCATCCCATCCTCTCCTCTACCCCCCTTTCACTCTCGCCCTATCCTCTCCTCTCCCTCTTTCACTCTCACCCTATCCTCTCCTCTCCCTCTTTCACTCTCACCCTATCCTCTCCTCTCCCTCTTTCACTCTCACCCTATCCTCTCCTCTCCCTCTTTCACTCTCGCCCTATCCTCTCCTCTCCCTTTCACTCACCCTATCCTCTCCCTCTTCACTCTCACCCTATCCTCTCCTCCTCTCTCTCCCCCTTTCACTCTCACCCTATCCTCTCCTCTCCCCCTTTCACTCTCACCCTATCCTCTCCTCCTCACTCTCACCCTATCCTCTCCTCTCCTCTCCCTCTTTCACTCTCACCATCCTCCTCTCCCTCTTTCACTCTCACACTCATCCTCTCCTCTCCCTCTTCACCTCTCACCCCATCCTCCCTCTCCCTTTCACTCTCACCCTATCCTCCTCCTTCCTCTTTCACTCTCTCACACTATCCTCTCCTCTCTCTCCTCTCCCTCTTTTCACTTTCACCCTCTATCCTCTCCTCTCCCTCTTTCACTCTCGCCCTATCCTCTCCCTCTCTCTCCCTCTTTCACCTCACCCTATCCTCTCCTCTCCCTCTTTCAATCTCGCCCTATCCCCTCTCCTCTCCTCTCCCTCTTTCACTCTCGCCCTATCCTCTCTCCTACCTCACCCCATCTCTCTCCCTCTCCCTCTTTCACTCTCACCCCATCCCCCCTCCCTCTCCCTCTTCACTCTCGCCCTATCCCTCTCCTCTTTCACTCTCGCCCTATCCTCTCCTCTCCCCTCTTTCACTCTCGCCCTCTCCTCTCCCTCTTTCACTCTCACCCTATCCTCTCCCTCTTTCACTCTCACCCTATCCTCTCCCTCTTTCACTCTCACCCTATCCTCTCCTCTCCCTCTTTCACTCACACCCTATCCTCTCCTCTCCTCTCCTTCACTCCTCACCCCTCCCTCTCCTCTCCCTCTTCACTCTCGCCCCCTCCTCTCCTCTCCCTCTTCACTCTCACCCTATCCCTCCTCTCTCCCCTCTTCACCTCACCCTATCCTCTCCTCTCCCTCTTTCACTCTCACCCTCTCCTCTCCTCTCCTCACTCTCGCCTCATCCTCTCCTCTCCTCTCCCTCACTCTCGCCCTCCTCTCCTCTCCCTTCTTCACTCTCACCCTATCCTCTCCCTCTTTCACTCTCACCCTATCCTCTCCTCTCCTCTTCACTTCCACCCCCTCTCCCTCTCCCTCTCCCTCTCCCTCTCCCCCTCTCCTCTCCTCTCCCTCTTTCACTCTCGCCCTATCCTCTCCCTCTTTCACTCTCACCCTATCTCCTCTCCTCTCCCTCTTTCACTCTCCCCCTATCCTCTCCTCTCCCTTTCATTCTCACCCCTATCCTCTCCTCTCCCTCTTCACTCGCCCTCTCCCTCTCCCTCTTTCACTCCCACCCTATCCTCTCCCCTTCCTCTTCACTCTCAGCCCTATCCTCCTCTCTCCCTCTTCACTCTCAGCCTCCTCCTCTCTCCCTCACTCTCACCCTATCCTCTCCTCTCCCTTCACTCACCCTATCCTCTCCTCTCCTCTACCTCTCACCCCTATCCCCTCCTCTCCCTCTTCACTCACACCCTATCCTCTCCTCTCCTCTCCCTCTTTCACTCTCACCCTCCTCTCCCTCCCTCTTTCACTCTCGCCCTATCCTCTCCTCTCCCTCTTTCACTCTCACCCTATCCTCTCCTCTCCCTCTTTCACTCTCGCCCTCTCCTCTCCTCTCCCTCTTTCACTCTCACCCTATCCTCTCCTCTCCCTCTTTCACTCTCACCCTATCCTCTCCTCTCCCTCTTTCACTCTCACCCTCTCCTCTCCTCCCTCTCCCTCTTTCATACCTCACCCTATCCTCTCTCCCTCCCTCTTTCACTCTCCGCCCTGTCCTTCCTCCCCTCTTTCACTCTCACCCTATCCCTTCCCTCTCCCCTTTCACTCTCACCCTGTCCTCTCCTCCCCCTCTTTCACTCTCACCCTATCCTCTCCTCTACCTCTTTCACTCTCACCCTATCCTCTCCTTCCCTCTTCTTCACTCTCACCCTCTCCTCTCCCTCTTTCACTCTCGCCCTATCCTCTCCTCTCCCTCTTTCACTCTCACCCTCTCCTCTCCTCTCCCTCTTTCACTCTCACCCTATCCTCTCCTCTCCCTCTTTCACTCTCGCCCTATCCTCTCCTCTCCCTCTTTCACTCTCACCCTCTCCTCTCCTCTCCTCTCCCTCTTTCACTCTCTCCCTATCCTCTCCTCTCCCTCTTTCACTCTCGCCCTATCCTCTCCTCTCCCTCTTTCACTCTCACCCTCTCCTCTCCTCTCCTTCCCTCTTTCACCTCTTCACCCTCTCCCTCTCCCTCTCCTCTCCCTCTTTCACTCGCCCCATCCCCTCCTCTCCTTCACTCGCCCCTCCTCTCCTTCCCCTTTCACTCTCACCCCCTCCTCTCCTCTCCTCTCCCTCTTTCACTCGCCCCTATCCTCTCCTCTCCCTCTTTCACTCTCACCCTATCCTCTCCTCTCCTCTCCCTAATCCCTCTTCTCCCCCACTCACTTGTGATATCATTATCGTTGCACTGCCACCACTTGACGCAGCTGCAACCCGGGCCGGAAGTCGAAGGGGTCGGGGGGCTGTTGTTGCAGTTCCCCGCGATGAGGCAGAGGAGGTCATCGTTGGAGATGTTCGACGTGTCCACAGCCTGGCGTGGGAGCCTGTTTGCCGTCGCCGCCCCCGCCCCCGCCGCCGCCCATAGCACCGCCAGTACGCCCGCGGTTGTGATTCGTGCGTGCATCTGTGGAGACGAGAGTTCGTGTGTTTTGATATGTTTTATGATGGCTCGAGGTACTAACCGTTTATATATATATATATATATATATATATATATATATATATATATATATATATATATATATATATATATATATATATATATACTGTATATATATATATATATATATATATATATATATATATATATATATATACTGTATATATATATATATATATATATATATATATATATATATATATATAAATATATATATATATATTCCCACACACATATATGTATGTGTGTGTGCGTGCGTGCGTGTGTGTGTGTGTGTGTGTGTGTGTGTGTGTGTGTGTGTGTGTGTGTGTGTGTGTGTGTGTGTGTGTGTGTGTGTGTGTGTGTGTGTGTGTGTGTGTGTGTGTGTGTGTGTGTGTGTGTGTGTGTGTGTGTGTGTGTGTGTGTGTGTGTGTGTGTGTGTGTGTATGTGTGTGTGTGTGTGTGTGTGTGTGTGTGTGTGTGTGTGTGTGTGTGTGTGTGTGTGTTCGTGTGTGTGTATGTGTGTGTGTGTGTGTGTGTGTGTGTGTGTGTGTGTGTGTGTGTGTGTTCGTGTGTGTGTATGTGTGTGTGTGTGTGTGTGTGTGTGTGTGTGTGTGTGTGTGTGTGTGTGTGTGTGTGTGTGTGTGTGTGTGTGTGTGTATGTGTGTGTGTGTGTGTGTGTGTGTGTGTGTGTGTGTGTGTGTGTGTGTGTGTGTATGTGTGTGTGTGTGTGTGTGTGTGTGTGTGTGTGTGTGTGTGTGTGTGTGTGTGTTCGTGTGTGTGTGTGTGTGTGTGTGTGTGTGTGTGTGTGTGTGTGTGTGTGTGTGTGTGTGTGTGTGTGTGTGTGTGTGTGTGTGTGTGTGTGTGTGTGTGTGTGTGTGTGTGTGTGTGTGTGTGTATATATGTATGTATATGTATATATATATATATATATATATATATATATATACATATATATATTCCCACACTATATATGTGTGTGTGTATGTGTGTGTGTGTGTGTGTGTGTGTGTGCGCGCGCGCGCGCGCACGATATACATAAACATTTACATGATATTTATATCTAATTAAAAAGTAAAAACACAAGTAAATACATCAAAACTGTAAACATATATATGTAAAATTTCAGATTGTATCAGATACCACTCTAAACATACAATATATTAGTTTATTCATGATCATTTCAAACTTACTGCCACATTCCCGGCCACATACGACGCTAAAATATAAACACTGCGTTCTATATACCTCACAAAAGCAAAGCTAAGTTTGGAAAGAAGATTGGGAATAAAGAACGGGAATAGAGGTAGGATAAGGATGAAGGATAAGGATAGATTATAGGAGGAGAAAAAGGGGAAGGGATTTTTACCCAGCATGCGGAGTGAAGTTGTGGGCAATAGTTGGAGCGGGAATTTTTTTGAAGGAGGATAAGAGGGGGAAACCCGTCGATGATAAGGTTAGGGGTTTTCTTACACTTGAATCATCAAATAAGAAACCAAAAACAATAGAAATAAATAAAATTATATTAAAAATAGTTGTCTTGGTGCTATTGCCTTGCGAAACATGGCGTCATGTTAGATTTTTTTTAGTGGTAGACAGTAAGGTCAATAAACCCTTGTCAATTTAATTTATAGAGGGTATGGATAGTCTATAACAAATATAACAAATAACAGATAAATTGGTACTCGGGTTATGATTTTAAAATTTATAAAAAAAACATTTTTAAATGATTATCAAAATATTGTATATTTACCTTCTGATTGTCATTTTGCCATTTTACTTTCACTAGAAACGTGTTACACGTGGTGTGTGGTTCCGTTTTAAAGGTATTTTGAAAGAAATAGAAGCTACTGATATAAGTTTTAAAAGTCTAATTAAAATGAAGCAAGACAGTTGAATGTGACACTTGATGAGAAATATCTAAATGTTCCGTAACGAATTACAAGTCCGTCAGATATGGCGGGAAAACGGAAGCTTTTTTATGTAAATAAATGTTTTTTTTTAACTTGAGAGCCCACGTTTCCCTACCAAGGGGATGGCGTGTGTAAGCTCCGGAGTTACACAACTGTAGTTAGCGGGAGAAAAAGTAGGTACTTATGTAAAAACATTCGGATTTCGTTTAGTAAGTTATGCGATGTATACAACTTGCTTATGCACAGTTCTTTGCACAATAGTCTAAAAATATCGATTTTCACACTTCATTTTCGATTCCCGAGGAATTTGTTTTCTTTTGATTGAGAAGCAACTACTAAAGCTATACATCATTTTATCACAAATAAACACAATTTTATTCCACTTACTTATAAAGTCATTAATCGTATCACATCACACCTACGTACTGTATACACCCAAGAACCTAGCATGCATTTATATGAATTCCAAAACGAGGAGCATGTGTCTAGAACGCCGTGCAGGTATCTTGTTGTGGTTGACCTTGAGAAGCGGCAACGTTAACTTGGATTTTCTGATTTAGGCCTAACGAAACGACCCTAATTTGTTATAGGTGGTGGCGATTTCTTGTGTGTAATCTAGCGCCTAGTATGGTGATAATACAGTGCTCAGCGAGGTAATAGTTTAATGCGTGGTATGATGCAACGGAAATTGGTATGTATATGAAAAAAACTCCCAGCAAAATTATGGTGCTCAGCATGATCATGCAAAGACAGGCAGACAGTGCAACGCCTGGGAAAATAATGCAGGGTTCGTTATATCATCATGCAACGATCTACATAATACTACAACACCCGGAATATCAGTGCAACTCCCAGTATGATTACAATAATGATACAAGGTAAAGTATGATTTCCCCGAATCTTGCAAGTCATTACCATCTCAACACGGAGTAAGAGCGAAAATATGCATATTCTTTATACTTATCTCACAAACGTAATAGTTCAAACACCTCACACCTTCCAATTGTGGTAATGACGATGCTAAAACACTGCTCATTTCCAGCCGTTCAAAGGAATGGAATGTAGAACAATCAGTTAAAAATGACGCTGAAATATGGCAACAAGGTCAGTGTCACCGCCTCCTCACCTGATGCCTCCCGTTTGTTTGTTTTGTTGTTATTATTGCTATGAT
>BOPN01003308.1:7500-12500 GCA_017312705.2 Penaeus japonicus | reverse complement strand
ACCATATGCTCATCCCTTATTCCCCTCCCCTTCTTCTTCCTTTCTCTCCTTCCCCTTCCCCTTCCTCCTTTTCCTTTTCCTTGCTGCCTTCGCTTCTTCCTATCTCCTCCCTCTTTCTCTCCTTTCTCCCCCTCTTCCTTCTTCCCCTCCTCCCTCTTCCCTTTCTCTCCACTCCCCCTCCTTTCCTCTTCTCCCCTCCCTATTCCCACCAACCCTCTGCCCTTTTCCCCATCCTCCCTCTCTCTCCCTCCTCTTTCCTCTTCCTCCCCTCCCCTTCTTCACGCCTCTTTTCCTTCCTCACTCTCCTTCCTTCTTTCCCCTCCCTCCTCCCTTCCCTTCTTCCACTCCCCCCCCTTTTCTCTTCCCTCCCCTCCCTCTTTCATCCGCCCCCTACCCCACCCCTCTCTTTCCCCCTTTCCTCCCTCCTCCCCCCCCTCACCCCTCTTCCTTCCCCCTCTCCCTCCCTTCTCCTCCCTCCCCCCCCTACTTCCTTTCCCTTCCTCTCCCATCCTCTCTCCCCCTCTTTCCCTCTCCCATCCCCTCCCCTCTTTCCTTCCTCCTCTCCCTCCTTCCTCTTCCTCTTCCATCCCTCCCTCCTCTTTTCCTTCCCTTTTCCTCCCCCCTCTTAATACCTTCTCCCTCCCCTTCCCTTCTCCCCCAGCAGCCACTTACGAGGAACGTCCCTGCAATTCCACCACTTGACGCAGGTACATCTCGGCGATGGAGGCTGGGGTGGCTGGCGTTGCAAGTTCCCTCGAGAAGGCAAAGGAACTGATCGTCAGGGAGGCTAATGTGTCGATGGCTCTGTTCAGCAATCTCATGGGGACGCCCATCACGCCCACCGCACATATCATCGCCACCCATATCGCGAGGGCGTTGCAGAGTTTCGACGCATTTCTGGAGGAGAGAGGATGAAGGGAGTTTTTCTTAAGACTGCGGGGTAATATTTGGTTTGCCTGGATGTGATTGGTGGGAAAAAGAAAGAAAATGGCGTGTGTCTAGTTAGTTGCATGTGTGTGTTGCTAGTTTCATGAATCCGAAAAAAAGCGAGGTTATCAGCTGCGTTTTTATTTTTCTTCATTCATTCTCTTTCCCTTTCTCTATTTTATCTCCCAAAATCTCTCTCTTCCCTATTCTCTTCTTTATCCTACCAAATTCTACAGTCTCTCTATTTCTCTTTTTCTTCTCTCTCCCGTCTCTTTCATATTTGAATTTCTTATTTTTAATTTTCTCGCCTTATTCTATCTATCTACATCTTTTTCTTTCAAGTTCTTCCCTACCTCTCTATATTTCATTTTGTTTTCTTCATTCTCTCTCTTTTAATTCCAAATTTTCTCTTCATCGCTCTTTCGACCTCCTCTCTCCTCCTACCTCTTCTTTCCAATCTTCTACATATTTTTCTACTTTTTCTTCCTCTCTCTATCGAGTTCTCTTATTCCTTCTCTCTCTCTATGTTTTCCTATTCTATCTTCATTTTCCTTATCTCTCTCTTTTAAAATTACTTTTCTGTTCCCTCTTTCATCTTCTTCTCCAATTTCCTCTTGAGCTCTCTCATTCCCTCCCTATGCCCTCCTTTCTCTATTTCCTCACTCATTCCCTCTCTTGCCAAGAATTTGTAGTTGATAGAATTAAAAGAAACAACAATAAAATACCGGCTAAATTCTTCCTGGAAACGCCGTGACGTCACTAGTGTATTGCCTCTCGTCTCACAATGGTTCGCTATGTGAGGGTTATTGATTAAGGTATTATCGTGTGCCTTCTCTGAATAACTGGTGCTGGGGTTGAGCGTATAATTGAAAGTCGATGAAAAGATATCGCTACACAGGAGATATTAGCAAATGGACATTTATCCCTGGTTGAATATTTTTGGATTCAGACGAACGATATATGACTAACTGAGAAAAAGAAGAAAGGCGAAACTGGTATCTCATATGACATTTAAAACCATTAGATGTTTATGATTATAATCACTTTAACAACACTGTACCTCCATATTTAAACAGAGTCCAGTCAAGTATTGAATTATATAGATTAATAACTTGCGAATATAGCAGAACACGGTAACCGAAGTGGCAACCTAAATGCTGCACTTGAGAAAGCCTTTAATTGTATCCACTTTCTCGACCATTGATTTTGCCCTTTATATCAACCCCTAAATACGTCTAATTGCTTTTATACATATATCTGATGTATATGAGAGAGAATCCGGGGTGCGTTATGTATAAGATGTTGTAAGTAGTAAGGACATTCTGATGGTAAGAGAATTAAGTCTTTTTCTTGTATCAGAATTTAACGGCATTGTTCTTCCTGTATTTTTTGACATAGTGCTTATATAGTTACAAACTTAAGGGGAGAAATATAGGTAAGAACTATGTAGATATCAGTCGTTTACATATGTCACTACCTGATAATACAACCCTTTTCTCCCCTCGAAATTAACGTTATTATATACGGAAAATCACAAACACACACACTCGAGAGATATCTTTATTCATGGGTATACAAACATACAGTAAGTATCTACTCCTGAAGTCATCAAAGATTTGAAAAACAAAGCTAATATTGCAAACCGAATTTTTAATTCATGTCTCTCCCTTACTCTGACGCAACCCTGAGTTTCAGTAGACGTAGTTCGTCGGTCCCTGAGGAATCACTGGGTGTCTGGCTTCAACTGCTTCTTTTACATGCTTCGCCGGTCTGGTTCAGCTGTTAATTTCGCCCGTTTGGTCGGTTTTCACCTGGCGTATCTCTACTGCTCTTTTTTTTCCCCTTCCTCTGTAACACAAGAATGGATTATTTCTTCCACTGACTACCAATGTAGGATAGTAAGTTCGGCCAAGTGCAAATGTCAAATTATTAATTATGTAAGTTTGTTTATCGGTCAAACTTTTATTTACAAAGTGCTTCTGGCAGTGTTAACCCCATTTACCCAGTTTAACCTATGTATATCAAGGAAATCCATCCAGAAAATTATACATGTTCTTGTGCATCAGGAAACCAATACGTGCGTATGTCTTTTAGTTAACATATAAGATAATTACTAGATATGGCGTGAGTTCAAACTGCCGATGCCGATTTGAATTTTGGAAAATGCAAAGCCACACGAAACGCGTCACACTTACAGATACATACTGTGAAAGATATGGATGATAAATGGCTCCAGAATACAGGTTATCTAATTGATGTTTTATTATTATATATTCTTCCAAATAGTGTATTTAATTAAGACGTAATGTCGTACTGTAATTGCATCTTTTTCTCCAAAATCCCCGAACATTACTTCCACGGATCGTATTATCCTCTGCACTCTCCCTTTTCTTACTAATATTCTCGTAATGGTAATTATATATCAATTTATGGATGTTGGATTAATGACGCTACGGTATAACCTTGAAATATAGATCGTGCGAGAAACAAAACAAATCGACGGAGAAAAAAATGCATCATTCGCCATTAACCGTTTATTTTTAAATTACTAAATCTAAAGTTTTTATTTCCAAAGAACCGTGCAGGAGGGTCTATTCGAAAAGTAGAAATGATAACCTTATTTCTTCCCCCCCTTTCTCTCTGCCTTCTTTCTCTCTCTCTCTCTCTCTCTCTCTCTCTCTCTCTCTCTCTCTCTCTCTCTCTCTCTCTCTCTCTCCCTCCCTATTCCTCTCTCTCACTCCCCCCCTCTTCTCTCTCTCTTTTCATTCTCTGATTTCCTCTCTTCCTCTTCTTCTCCCTCTCTCTCTCTCTCTCTCTCTCTCTCTCTCTCTCTCTCTCTCTCTCTTCTCTCACTTCCCTTTCCCTCCCCTCCCCCCCCTCCCTCTCTCTTCTCCCTCTCTCTCTCTCTCTCTCTCTCTCTCTCTCTCTCTCTTTCTCTCTCTCTCTCTCTCTCTCTCTCTCTCTCTCTCCTCTCTCTCTCTCTCTCTCTCTCTCTCCCTCTCTCTCTTCCTCTCTCCCTCTCTTCTTCTTTCTTCTTCTCCTCTATCCTCTATCTCTTCCTCTCTCACTCTCCCTCTCTCTCTATCTTCTTTCATTCCCTTGCCCTGCCCCTCTTCTCTCTATCTTTCTATCTCTCTCTTCCTCTCTCTCTTTCTCTCTCTTCATCTTTCTCTCTCTATGTTTCTCTCTCTCTCTCTCTCTCTCTCCTTCTTCTCTTCCTCTCTCTCTCTCGTTTCCCCTTCTCCCTTCCTCGATTTTCTCTCTTGAGTATTGATTTATCTCATCTCCCCTCTTCTTTATTCCCCTTTGCCATCCTTCGCCCTCCCTTCCTTCTTCTTCTGCCTTCCTTCCTTCCTTCCTCCCTCCTCCCCCTCCCTTCCTCCCCGACCCCTCGCCCCCTCACTCCCCCTCTATCTCTTTCATCTCCTCTGTCTCGTCTCTTCTTTCGCTCTACTCCCCTCCTTCTTTCTTTCCCATCGTTCTTCCTTCTTCCTTCGCCCTTCCCTCCCTCCTACCCTTCTTCTTATCTCTATCTTCATTCCCTTCCTTCCCCCTTCTCTCATCTCCTCTGTCCCTCCACCCTTCTTTTCTTCTTCTTCTTCTTCCTTCTCCTTCTTCCTTCTTCTTCTTCTTCCTTCTCCTTCTTCTTCTTCTTCTTTCTCTTCTCTTCTTCTTCTTCTTCTCTTCTTCTTCTTCTTCTTCTCTCTCTCTTTCTCTCTCTTTCCATCACCTGACATACATATATGCATTGTGTGCAAGTAGTAGCATATATGTAGACTAAGCCTTAGGGTCTCAGCACCTGCCTGTCCTAGAGCAATTTTAGAGCGAGGAACTGAACTCCATCCTTATTTTACAAGGGAACTGCTGCTAAGATTTATCTCTATTCTTTTTCATGTATCATTCTTTTATTTTCCTGCTAAATATGTTTTACTTTGTTAACGATGTGTTAGGCAGAAATTTTCTAGCCCTGTGGACTTGAAAGCTATGTTGAGGCAGTTTGAAAGCAGGAATGTATTTATTTTAGTCCATGTACTCTTGTTAGCTGTAAATATTTGTGATGCATGGGTCAATAC
>BOPN01003308.1:0-2500 GCA_017312705.2 Penaeus japonicus | reverse complement strand
TATTAACTTATATATACATATATATATATATATATATATATATATATATATATATATATACATATATGAATATATGTACATATACAAATTACTATCAATACAATATACACACATATATATATATATATATATATATATTTTTATTAATATATATATATATATATATATATAAAAATATTATTTTATGTATGTATTATTATTATTCCCAAATATTATTTATTATTATTAATTATATATTATATATATATATATATATATATATATATATATATATATATATATATATACATACATATATATGTTTATATATATGTATATATATGAATACATATATATATATATATATATATATATATACATATATATACATATATAAATATATATATATGTTTGTATATGTCTTGTTTGTTTGTTTGTTTGTTATTTGTTCTTGCGTGTGCATGTGTATGTGCGCGTGCGCACACGCGGGTATGTGTGTGTGTGTATGTGTGTGTTTGTGAAAAAAGAGAGTTGAGCATAAGAGGAAAACAGCAAAAAAGCAGAGTAAAAGTATAAGAAAATCGCCTGGTTGATAGATTGTGGAATCAAAAAGGACGACGTAAGTGGAAACGCAGTGAGGAAGAGGAACGATAAAGATGCCAGAGAGATGAGGAAGAGCGAGAAGAAGAAGAAGGAAACATAAAAAAGATAGGATAAGAAAAAGGAAGAGGACAAGAAAGAAGGAGCTATGACGTAACGCAACGAAAAAAAACGGTGGGACGAAGATCCAAAGATCGGAGCGGGAGGCTGTATGCAAATCCGGCAAATCCAAGAATGGAAAAAAGCTCGGAATCCTTTTATAGAGGAGACAGTAAAGATAGAAAGAAGGAGGGAAATTCCCGGCGAACTTTTTGTGCCGCGATATTCAATGAGTCAGTCCATTCTCTTAACGTTCGATGATCTGGCCATTCCATGCTATCTATGCATATATATACTTGCATACATATTCGTGGATTATAGCTAGAGGCACAGCGGCTATGTAGTCACAAAATATACTTGGATGCTCACCAAAACTAACTGCCATACTTACATACATGCGGACATGAAAACTTACTTATATAAATGGGAACATTGGAATTGACATACGTGTATTACACACTGAAACACACACACGCACACATACACACACACACACATGCACATACACACACACACACACACACACAGACATACACGAAATTCAAATGAAAATTTAATGTTAATGAAGTCTTCAAGATGACCCTTTCGGAATCCAACGTATCCCTTATAAGAAACATCAAACGCACAAGAAAGAACTCAACAGTCAGTGAGTTCCATTGCAACAACCTGTTTCAGCTTCCCAGTGCAGAATATAAACACTAAGCCTTGGTGAGTTATACAAAACTTGGAAATTATATCTTTATTGGTTGTGGATCAAAAAGCAGATAAATTTGGTGTTTATGCTGTTATCGAAAAATATTAATAATAAGAAATATATATATATGACAATGATAATGATAACACTATTGAAAATATTGATAATGATGGCGATGATGAGGGTAATGATAAGGATAATGATAAAAGTCATCATCACCATGGCAATAATAATGATAATAATGATAATGTTATTAATAATTATGAGAACCATGTTAATGATAATATCTATACGATAATGATAACAATGCTGATAATCATGATAACTGATTGTGACGATGATGAAACTATGATGATAATGATGATAAACTATGGTAATGATAATGGTGATGAAACTAATAACAATGGTAGTAATAACAATGATAATGATAACAGTAATAATAATAACAATAGTCTTAACAACAGTAATAATAGAAATAATGATAATAAGAGTATTGCTAATACTAATAAAAAACGACAATGATAATGAAGACAATAGTGAAAATGGACAACAAAAACAATAATGATAATTAAGGATAACATGATTAACGATGATAATAATGATACTAATGATTATAGTAATAATGATGACGCGATAATGGTAATAATGTTACTTTTAATGATAATAATAATATGGATAAAGATATTAATGATAATAAAAATATCAATAACTATCATAATAAGAATGATAACGACAACAATAACAATAGGGAAAATGATAATATAAATAAGGATACTGAAGATAGCAACAATAATACAGATACGGATGACAATAATTATAATAATAGTCACTAATAATAACAATTAAAATAGTAATGGTGATAACTATAAGAGTAATAATAATAGTGATAATGATAAAAATGATAATGATAATAATGCTGAATATACAGTTATGATGTAAATTATGGTCATAACAACAATGATGATGATAATGATATGATATCACAAGAGTGATGAAAATAGTAAAAACAAAAGTGGGAGTATGATGATGATGATGATGATGATGATGATAATGATAATGATAATGATAATGATAATGATAATGATAATGATAATGATAATGATAATGATAATGATAATGATGATGATG
>BOPN01003307.1:155949-158449 GCA_017312705.2 Penaeus japonicus | reverse complement strand
TAACAATGATAATGGTAATTAAAACAATGATAATGGTAATTATAACAATGATAATGGTAATTATAACAATGATAATGGTGATTATAACAATGATAATGATAATAATGATGATAATGGTAATTATAACAATGATAATGATAATTATAACAATGATAATGATAATAATGGTAATTATAACAATGATAATGATAATAATGGTAATTATAACAATGATAATGATAATAATGATTCTAATAAAGATGCAAGTAATAATAAATAGACATATGATAATCCAATGAAAATAATAATAAAATCAGTAACATAAAACAATCATACTAGAAAGATAATAAGGATAAATAGATAACTACATAAATAAACGTTTTGACTAAATCTTTCTCCGCAGAATGTTGAGTACAAAAACATTACATTACACGGAGTTCATTTTAGCAACTAGACAACAAATGCAATCTAGGTTCATTGCAAAATATGCAAGAAAGTCAGACACAGGTGGTCACTTCTCACGGACTAATTTCAAGGAATGTATCTCAGAATAATGGATTTAGCAGCTGATTATAATTAACATGATTATACTTGATGTTATTCGTAGGGCAGTGATGATATCATCTGTCACCATATGACTTAATTGTTGCATAACCTATGTTGTTGTATGTACTGTTTCTAGGACTGTTTTATCAGCTTTTTTTCTATCATTATCATTATTATCATCAATACTCTTTGTTTTATCCTTTTTGGTTTATATTTCATTATCATTATCATCATTATTATTATGATCATTATTATTGTTGTCGTTATCATCATTATCATTAATACTGCTTTTGTTGTTGTTATCATTCTTATCAATATTGTTATTTTTATCATTATCGTTGATAGTAACAATATTACCAACTTTATTATGATCATCATTATCATCACTATTATCATCATCAATAGCATTAATATCTTATCCTTTTTGTTAATTACAGTTTATTATTAATATCATCATCATCTTAGTTTTATAACTTCAGCTTATAGTATTGTTAATGTGTTTCATTATTCATTTTTCATTGAAGTGTATTCATATCAGCCCCCCTCAAAAAAAAAATCTAAATATCTATCTGTCTGCAAACTTGCACATACACAGAGGAAAACAAAGTCACAAACACACACAGACACACGCACACATATGCATAAATGAATAAATAAATAAAATGTATATGTATATATAGAGATCCACATAAATATATGTATATATATATATATATATATATATATATATATATATATATATATATATGTATGTATGTATATGTACACATATATAAATATATATATATATATATATATATATATATATATATATATATATATATATATATATATATATATATATATATATATGTGTGTGTGTGTGTGTGTGTGTGTGTGTGTGTGTGTGTGTGTGTGTGTGTGTGTGTGTGTGTGTATGTGTGCGCGCGCGCGTGTGTGTGTGCGTGCGGGTGTGTGTGTGTGTGTTTTTACAATTTGTATTTAGGTATTTGCAAAAAGAAAAAGAAAGAAAGAAAGAAAAAGATACGAATGTATATGAAAACGTTGGCATATACTGTACATAAACGCATATAATCATTAATTCATCCTGAATATATTTGCAAGCCTATGCAAAACCCGCTTGAATATGAAAACACCAACGCTGAAAATATCCCTTTCCGAAGTGCCAGTGGATCGAGAACGTTACTAAATGCAAAAGTTGAAACCTAATTCAGAGAGAGCAGTTAGCCGAAATACATGTAATCTGACGAGGCTTAAAGAAAGAGAATATTATGGTGTAGGTGGGATGAGGAGGAGGAGGGGGGAGGGGGAGGAGGGAGGAGGGGGGAGGGGGAAGAACGGGGAGGGGTGGGAAGGGGGGAGGAGGGGGGATGGGTGAGATGTAAAAGGTCACGAGTTCAACACGGAGAGGTCAGAAAGGTCGAGCTGGAAGAGGCTGGAAGAGGAGGATTGGAGAAGGAGGAGGAGGAGGAGAAGGAGAAGGAGGAGGAGGAAGAAGAAGAAGAAGAAGAAATAGAAAAGACTGGTGGAGGAGTAAGAAAGAGGAGAAAGGACAGAAAGAAGAGTGAAAAGTGGAAGAGGAGGTGGAGAAAATGAAGAAATCAAGAAGTGAAGAAGGAGGAGGAGGTATAAGAGAGAAAATGGGTGTATGAGAAGGGAAAATGAGGAGAAAGGAAAGGGAAAGAAGATGGAGGAAGTGGCGGATGTGGGAACAAAGAGGGATGAGTAAGAGGAAGAAGGAAGAGAAAAAATAAAAGAAGAGCGAGAAACAGAGGAAAAGGAGGAATGAGTAGAAGAAAAAAAAACGAAAACGAACAAGAATAAAAAAACAAGAACCAAGAATTGAAGAAGAAGAAAAATAAGAGAAAAGAAAGAGAATATGAAGAACAATAACAAGAGAAAACAAAAGAAAATGAAAGCAGAAGACAAGTAATAATATCAAGTAGGAATTTGGAACTATCGGCAGGCTGGAGAC
>BOPN01003307.1:135949-140949 GCA_017312705.2 Penaeus japonicus | reverse complement strand
AGGGACGGGGGAGAAGAATATAAAGAGGAAACACGAGGAAAATAAGGGAGAAAGGAGAAGAGGAACAAGAAGATGGAGCAAAATAAAGGAGAATAAAAGAGAAAATAAAGAAAAGGAGTGAAGCAAGAGGTGAAGAAAGAACAGAGCATGATAAAGGAGAGAGATGGAAAAGGAAGAGTAGAAGATAGGCGAGGAAGGGAGGAGTGTAAACAATTGAGTAATAAGGGACTGAAGAGGAAAGTGATAGGGCAAATTAATAAGGAAAATTCTCTCCCTTTCTCTCTCTGTTTCTTTCTCTCTCTCGATCGCTCTATCTCTCTCTCTCTATATATTTCTCTCTCTCTCTCTCTCTCTCTCTCTCTCTCTCTCTCTCTCTCTCTCTCTCTCTCTCTCTCTTTCTCTCTCTCTCACACACTTCTCCCCCCCTTTCTCTCTCGCACTCTCTCACTCTCTCTCTCTCTCTCTCTCTCTCTCTCACTCTCTCTCTCTCACTCTTTCTCTCTCACTCCCCCTGTCCGTCAGTAAATAATCAACAAAAAAAAGAGACAGGGCGACGGGACAGCGTAGGAAAGAACAAAAAGAACAGAAGAAAAAGGGAGAGAAAGAAAAGAAGAGAAAAAAAAGAAAGAGAACAACAAAGAAAATAAACAGGAGAGAGGGGGATTACGAAAGAGAATTGCTGGAGCGAAGAGAGAAAAGAGGGAAGAGTAAAGAATACAGTAGAAGATTGAAGATAGGGAAACGAAAAGGAGACGAGAGTGAAACCAAATAAAAAATGACAATTCAACAGAATGAAGATAAACAAACACGAAAATCAATAAAAGACTAATGAATAATAACTTAGAGGAGTTAAAAAGGTAAAAGCAAAGAGAGCAAAGAGGAGAAGATTGACATGTAACAGCGACAAATAACATAGCAACTGCAAGTCAGATATTGCAAGTGCTGAGAGAGAGATTGACTGGTCTTCACTTCGCTGCTGGACTCGAAACAAGTGCTTTTGTTATTTTTGTTGTTATGTTTTCTTTTGTTGCAGAAAGTTTTTTTTTTTTTTTGTATTTGTTTTGAACTACTGTCACGTATTTTGATATTTCGCAATAGCTCTTAGAATACTGCGATCTGTTTTATACTTTTTGTTATAAGTTTTCGATTTCTTGAACATGTCCTTGTGATTTTGTTGTTGTTGTTGTTGTTGTTGTTTTGAACTACTGTCACGTATTTTGATATTTCGCAATAGCTCTTAGAATACTGCGATGTGTTCTAGACTTTTTTTTATATAAGTTTTCGATTTCTTGAACATGTTCTGGAATATTGTGATATGTTTTCGACTATTGTGATACATCTTATATTTATTTGACTCTATCACGTTGAATTTTAAATTATTATAATATATCTTTACTTGATTGCGGGAATCAAAATCTGCGCTCGACATTTTTCTTCATTTTTGCTTTTGCTGTATTTTTTTCTCTTGTCTTTTGCAATGTGCCTTAGTCATGCAATATGTTTCAAACTATTGTGACACACGTGATATACTCTAGGCTATTGTTGCAAACTATTGCAAATATGTTTTCGCTTTTGGCACCATAAATGAAACTATTTCAATACAGCTTACACTTTTAAAATGTTTTAGAATTTTAGCGAATATATTTTAGAATCTCGCGATATCAATTTACCGAAAAAAAAAAATCCGACCCAATATGATGAAAACGCATTAAACCTGCATGATTAAATTTGCAATCGAGAAATGAAATTCTGACTGATCTATAGTGCATGCAATGATACATCCGCACTAAGGCTTCGTCTATCTCCATTCCGTATCAATATCTGATGTATTGCCACTTTAAACAGACGGATAAAGCTATGGATAGGAATATATAGGTATGTAGTTTCAATAACTGATTTCCTTCAATATATATATATACTACAGTTTCACAGACAGATAGATAGACATGCAGGCAAGCAGGCAGACAGTCATATAGACAGATGGAGAGACAGACAGACAGATAAACAGACATAAACAAAGACAGACAGATAGACAGACATGTTGGCAGGCAGGCAGACAGTCATATAGACAGATGGAGAGACAGACAGACAGATCAACAGACATAAACAAAGACAGACAAAGAGACAAACAGATAGACAGACATGTTGGCAGGCAGGCAGACAGTCATATAGACAGAAGGAGAGACAGACAGACAGATAAACAGACATAAACAAAGACAGGCAGAGAGACAGACAGATAGATAGACATGCAGGCAGGCAGGCAGGCAGGCAGACAGTCATATAGACAGATGGACAGACAGACAGATAAGCAGGCATAAACAAAGACAGGCAGAGAGACAGAGAGATAGATAGATAGATAGATAGATTGATTGATAGATAGAGAGAGAGAGAGAGAAAGAGAGAGAGAGAAAGAGAGAGAGCGAAAGAGAGAGAGAGAGAGAGAGAGAGAGAGAGAGAGAGAGAGAGAGAGAGAGAGAGAGAGAGAGAGAGAGAGAGAATTTCTCGTCTCTCGTCTCTCTCTCTCTCTCTCTCTCTCGTCTCTCGTCTCTCTCGCCCCCTTCCCCCTTCGTCTCTCGTCTCTCTCTCTCTCTCTCTCTCTCTCTCTCTCTCTCTCTCTCTCGTTTTTCTTCTGGGTGCGAGGGATGCAAAGATATATTTCTTTCCTCGTTTGGATGATTGATGAAAAAGCCCTTCCTCTCCCTCCCCTTCCACTCCCCTCCCCTCTCTCCAATTCCACCCCTACCCCCTCTCCTCTTCCATTCCCCTCCTCCTCTTCCCTTTTACTCCCTCCTCCCCTTCCTCTCCACTCCCCTCCCCCATTCTTCCCTTTTACTCCCCTCCCCCTCTTCCCTTTTACTCCTATTCCCTCTCCTCTTCCACTCCTCCGTTTTCCTTTCCTCTTCCTCCCCCTCTCCTCTTCCACTCCTACCCCCTCCCCTTCCACCTCTCCCTCTCCACCCCACTTACCCCCTCCTCTCCACTCCCCTCCCCCCTCTTCCCCTTTTACTCCCCTCCCCCTCTTCCCTTTTACTCTCGTCCCCTCTCTTTCCCTTTGCTCTCTGTTCCCTCTCTTCTTCCACCCACTCCTCCCTTCTTTCCACTCCCCTCCCCCCTCTCCTCTTCTCCTACCTCTCTTCCTCCTCTCCCCCTTTCCCTCCCCTCTCTTCCTCCCCTTCCTCCTCCTCTCTTCCACTCCCATCTCCCCCCCCTCCCCTCCTACCTCTCTCCTTCCCCTCCAACACCCCCTTTTCCACTCCCCCTTCTTCCCTTCATCGCTTCCTTTGCTATTAGGGGGTAGGGGAATGAAAAGGTGGGGGGGGGCCCGAGATGTGAGGTGGGGATTTATCGTTATCCCCCTCCCCCCATCCCGAATGCCGTTGTTTTAGGAAAATAACGGATGTGAAAGAAGTCGCTGAAAAAAAAGGTTAGAAGGAGTTAGAAGAAAGAGAGAAAGAGAGAAAGAGAGAGAGAGAGAGAGAGAGAGAGAGAGAGAGAGAGAGAGAGAGAGAGAGAGAGAGAGAGGGAGAGAGAGGGAGAGAGAGAGAGAAGGAGTGAGAGAGAAAGGGAGAAAAGGAGAGAGACAGGAAGAGGAGAAATGAGAAACAAAGAAAGACTTTAAAAGAAATAGAAATAGAGACAAGATTAAATTAAAAAGTCGTTGAAAAAAGGTTAGAAGGAGTTACTAAAGCAGAAAGAGAGAGAGATAGAGATAGATAGATAGAGAGAGAGAGAGAGAGAGAGAGAGAGAGAGAGAGAGAGAGAGAAAGAGAGAGAGAGAGAGAGAGAGAGAGAGAGAGAGAGAGAGAGAGAGAGAGAGAGAGAGAGAGAGAGAGAGAGAGAGAGAGAGAGAAAGAAAGAGAGAGAGAGAGAGAGAGAGAAGGAGAGAGAGAGAGAGAGAGAGAGAGAGAGAGAGAGAGAGAGAGAGAGAGAGAGAGAAGGAGAGAGAGAGAGAGAGAGAGAGAGAGAGAGAGAGAGAGAGAGAGAGAGGGAGAGGAAGGGAGAGAGAGAGAGGGAGAGAGAGAGAGAGAGAGAGAGAGAGAGAGAGAGAAAGAGACAGAGAGAGAGAGAAAAAGGGAGAAAAGGAGAGAGACAGAAAGAGAGAAAATGAGAAAGAAGGAAAGACATTAAGAGAAAGAAAAATAGAGACAAGATTAAAAAAAACGTACAAAGTAAAAAAAAAAACGGAAAGAAAATAAAAGCAGAAGAAAATAAAAGAAAATATTAGTGATAGAACAATAAGATAAGCACGAAAAAAAGGAGGGGAAAAGAGAAGGCATATATTTTCCCTCCCTCTCACGGGAAGGAAACTTTTGTCCTTCACGGGGAAATAATCACAAAGTTTTATCTCAGATACAAGATATAAGAACAATGGGGGCGTTTGCGTCCCGGGAAGGAACTGGAGAGAAGGAGGGAAATGGAGAAAGAGAAAGAAAGAAAGGGGAAAAGGGAAAGAGAAAGAGAGAAAGTGAAGGAAGGAGAGGGAAAGAGAGAAAGTGAAGGAGGGAAAGAGAAAGAGAGAAAGAGGGAAAGAAAAAGAGAGAAAGTGAGAAGTAGAGAAAGAGAAAAAGTGAAGGAGGGAGAGAGAAAGAGATGGAGAGAAAGAAAAATAGAGAAAGAGAAAATAAGTGAAGGAGGGAGAGTGAAAAAGAGATGGATAGAAAGAGAAAGAGGGAATGAAAAAGAGAGAAAGTGTAGGTGGAAAAGTGAAAAGGAGATGGAGAGAAAGAGAAAGAGGGAAAGAAAAAAAGGGGAAAAGGAGGGAAAGTGAAAAGGAGATGGAGAGAAATAGAAAGAGGGAAAGAAAAAGAGAGAAAGTGAAAAAGAGATGGAGAGAAAGTGAAGGAGAGAAAGAGAAAGAGAGGAAATGAAAGAGGGGAAGAGAAGGAGAGTAAGTGAAAGAGAAAAAAAAGGAAAGAAAGAGTAAACAAGGATTGGAGATTTAGAAAAGATATGAGAAAGATAGAACAAGAGAAGAAGGAAGAAGGAGAAAAAATTAAAGA
>BOPN01003307.1:108646-113646 GCA_017312705.2 Penaeus japonicus | reverse complement strand
TCAACACTGTCGTTAAAAACAACATTTTTTAATCATCAAAATATACCTAATTGTTATAAATTTCAAAAATTCCCTTTTTAATATAAATGACCCACTTTATCTCGGAAAAAAAAACTGAGGTGACCTTTGACCTTTGCTAGGTTTCTAAGCCTTTGTAAATGCAATGTTCCTAACATGCTTTACTTTAATCCATTTGGATGGGATACAGCAGGGCATATTTTGAAAGGAAATTATACATTTTTTTATTATATTAAAGTATCATTATCACTGTCATTGTCATTACTATTATTAATATTGTCCTTTTTTGTCATTATTATTATTATCATTACTATCATGATTGTTATTAGTACTATTGTTATATATTATCATTACCGTTATCATCATTATTGTTTTTTATCCTTATTATCATTGTTATTATCATTATCGTTATTATCATGAATATTACTTATGTCATCATCATTGTTATTTTTACAATTATCATTATTACTATCATTATCATTGTCATCACTCATTATCATCATCATTATTATTTTTGTTGTTGTTATTAGCATTATCATCAATATCAATATTGTTTTTAATCATCATCCTTATCATTAATAACATCCATCATTATTGATATTCCTATAATTAATTCCATCATTATTTTTATCATCATCATCATTATCACCATCACCACCATAACCACCACCATCAGCATATTCACCATACCCCTGAAGTGGAAAGAAAGAACTGAAAATCTGGTATCAATTTCTGAAGATTCACCGCGTCTGGTGGTTAGAAAAAAAAAGAAAAAAAAGAAAAACGAAAAGGGTTTTGAGGGAAGAAAAAAAGTTTTAGTATCTCAACTGAGAAACTTTTGGTAGATTTTGGGTTTTGTGAATAGGGTTCCTCTTTCTTCTTCCTATTCTTATTCTATTTTCCTCTCTCTATATATATTTTTTTCTATATATATCTTTCTCTCTGTTTGTCTCCCCCCGTCTCTCTCTTTCTCTCTCTGTGTGTCTAGCTTTCTCTGTATTTTTTTTCTTGCTCTCTCTTTTCTCTCTCTCTTTTTCTCTGATTCTTCCTGTCTATCTCTCTCTCTATCTGTATCTTTGTCACTCTCTCTCTCTCACACACACATACACGCACATGTACAAACACAGACAAATACCCACCCACCTACACACACAAAGAAACACAACAATTCCACCAAAGCAATCACACACACAGACACAAACAAACACACACACACACACAAACACAGACACAAACACACACACACACAAACAAACACATATACACACATCCATCCATTTCAATACATCTCAACACAAAACTTCCCCTTTACGCAGATACACAATAAACTTCACTTACCACCCCATCTTTCCCTCTACCTTCCAGATGTTTTTTTTTTCTTTCTTTCTTTCTCTCTCTCTTCTTTCCTTCTTCTGTTTGTTTCTCATATTCAAAGGTCATCCGCGCTAGACAAGGATTCGATGCTTGTCCTTTGCTATTTCATGCATTTGCGAAAAGGGTTACATGGATCTTCTCTTTCCCAATATCAAACCCTTTTATTCGTCTTTATTGTGTATTTACTCCCTTTCTCATTTTTCTTCTTCTTTTATTATTACTATCGTTCTTTTTTATATTATTATTACTGTTTATGATGATGATATTATCACTGGTATCATCACTGTTTGTGATTTTTTTTTTTTTTATCATAATTTTCATCATCATCATCACTTTTCTTACTTCCCTTCTGTTCTTTCGTTTATTTACTTTTCTATTTCTCGTTTGTCTCTTTCCCTACCGACTTTCGTTCATTTTCTCTTCGCATTATCTTTCCCACTTTTATACCTTTACCTATTTCTCTCTCTCACATTATACGTTTAACTATCTCTCTCTTTCCACCTTTTCTGTTTCTTCTTATCATTCTCTTATCTCTTTTTTCTCTTTATTTCTTGTTCTCTCTTTTTCTCCCTCTCCCTCTCACCAGAACCCCTTTCTCTCTCTCTCCTCCCTCCACTAATCTTTCCCCCTCTCTTCTCCATTCACTCTCCCTCCTCTCCTCTTTCCGCTCTCTCCCCTCCTTCTCACCACTCTCTCCCTTCTCCCCTCTCCCAGTCTCACCCTCCCTCTCACCTCCCTCTCACCTCACCTCATCCCCCCTCTCCTCTCACCCTCTCACCACTCTCTCCCCTCTATTCCCTCTCACCTCACCTCACCCCCCCATCTCCTCTCACCCTTTCACCTCCCCCCCCCCTCTCCTCTCACCTTCTCACCACTCTCTCCCCCCCCCCCATCTCCTCTCACCCTTCTCACCACTCTCTCCCCTCCCTCTCACCACTCTCTCCCCTCTCCCCTCCCTCTCACATCACCTCACACCCACTCCCTATCTATCCTCCCCCTCACCCCTTACCCCTTCTCCTCTCCTCTCCCCCTCTCCCCCTTCCCCTCCTTTCCAGCTTATCCGCCGCCATCCCTTTCACTCTCGGCGTGTTGTGTTCTCATGGTTTATGCGCAGGACAGACGCCGATAAGGGAGGGGACGAGACAGAGGGGATGAGGTCGAGGGCGTTTGAAATCTTTATGTAGCCGAGGTGGGTCGCGTGGGAGGAAGGGAGGGGAGGAGGAGAGGGGTTGAGGGGAGGGGGAGGGGTTGAGTGGGAGAGGGGGGTTGAGTGGGAGGAGAGGGAGGTGGGGATGGGAGGGAGGGAGTGGATGGTGGGAGGGAAGGGGTTGAATGGGAGGGGAGGGGGGTTGGGTGGGAGGGGAGTGGGTAGGGGATGGGGGGGTTGAGTGGGGGGAGGAGAGGGAGGGGGTTTGTGTGGGAGGGTTGGGGAGGGTGGGGAGGAGGAAGAGGGGAAGTGGGGTTGGTGGGTGGAGGGGGAGGGGATTGAGGGGGAGTGAAGGGGAGGGGAGGAGGAGGGGAGGGGAGGGGGTTGTGTGGGAGGGGATGGGGAGGAGGGAGAGGAGGGGAGGGGGGGTTGAATGGGAGAGTTGGGGTTGAGTAGGGGTGGGAGGGGAGGGGAGGGGAGGGGGAGTTGAGTGGGAGGGGAGGGGAGTTGAGTGGGAGGGAGGGGAGGGGAGTTGAGTGGGAGGGGAGGGGAGGGGGAGGGGAGGGAGGTTGAGTAAGAGGAGGGGGTTGTGGGGAGAGTCACCGTTAGTAGGAGAGAGAGATGGAGCGAGAGAGAAAGGAGTGGGAGGCACAAGGATGGGGGAAGAGAGAAGCAGATGAAGAGATGGAGACAGAGAAAGAGAACCAGAGGCAGATATATATATATATATATATATATATATATATATATATATATATATATATATAAATATATATATATATATATATATATATATATATATATATATATATATATATATATATACATATATATATATATATATATATATATATATATATATATATATATATATATACATATATATATATATATATATATATATATATATATATATATATATATATATATATATATATATATATATATATATGTTTGTATATATATATATATATATATATATATATATATATATATATATATATATATATATATATATATATATGTATATATATATGCATATATATAAATATGTGTATGTATATATGTGTGTATATATATATATATATATATATATATATATATATATATATATTTATATATATATATATATATATATATATATATATATATATATATATATATATATATATGCATATATATAAATATATATATATATATATATATATATATATATATATACATATAAATATATATATATATATATATATATATATATATATATATATATATATATATATATATATATATATATATTTATATGTATATATATATATATATATATATATATATATATATATATATATATATATATATATATATATATATATATATATATATATATATATATATATATATATATATATATACATATAAATTGCATATACAGTATAAGTATTTAATAGCATCTACATAGACCCGCACAAACAGACAAACAGACTAACAAATCAAGAAAAAAACAAATCAACAAACAAACATAAACAACGAGGAAACAGAAGACGAACGAGACAAAGACGGTGAGACAAAGACGCCACAAATAACAAACAAATAATCATATTTCTCCAGATTAAGGTCCGTAATAGAAACTGGAAATAATTTACGACCTTTTTTTGTTGTTTTTTTTTGGTTATATTTTTGTTTTATGAGAAGCAGAAATCGGCTTTAGATTACGGTGATTGATCTATTGAAGTAAGTCTATGATAAATGACACTCTTGCAACAATTTGTTTTTCTTGGGAAGATAGTATGGTTTCGGATCATAGCTTATAAATCGTCTTTTTTTCACTTTTGGTGCTAGTATATGTATTTTTCTCATTTTTATGAATTATTACATTGGGTCTATATGTATATATATTTTTATTCATCTTTCTGGATTTGGAATTACCTATCATCTAAATGGAGAATTCTCACACACAAACACACACACACACACTATTACGTTACTAATATAAGGTACATTTCGTAAAATAATCCTTTTTTACATCTAGGTATCTATGGTTTTGTTAATCATCAAATGGATTAAATTGTCATTCGAATTAACCTATCATTTATCTAATTACTTTTATTTCTTTCCTGATTCATTTTGACATTCCAATTTACCAAGAACACCCATCCTTCATAACACTACTCTTATAACTCCTTAAATCACCATAATTTCCATAATCCATCATATTTCACATTTCATTTTTCTGAACTTCCATGAAATATTGAAGGTATTCCAGCCAGGTCAAACTTTTGATTAGCCAAGTTACCTGCATTTTATCTTCTTTAAAGTTATCACAGTGAATTTTATAATCGTGATTAATTAAATGAAAGCTTTACAATACATGTAAGTAAGAGCGTTTAGATAATAATATTAGTCTGTTCATATAGATTGAATATGATTTACTTAACAAGTCGGATTTATGATAATCTTTATTACT
>BOPN01003307.1:88646-93646 GCA_017312705.2 Penaeus japonicus | reverse complement strand
TCCTTCACTTCCTTCCCTCCTGCCCCTCCTCCTCCTTTTCCACTTTCTTCTCCTTCCCCCCATCCTCCTCCTCCTTCTCCTTTTCCGCTTTATCCTCGTTCCCCTCCTCTTTCTCCTGTTATCTCCCCCTTCTCCTTCTCCTGCTCTCTCTTCTTCTTCTCCTTCTTCTCCTCCTCCTCATCATTTTCTTCCTATTCCTCCTCCTCCTCCTCCTCCCCCCATTCAACTCTTCCTCCTGCCTCCTCCTCCCCCCTCCTCGGCCTCCTCCTCTTCCTCTTTCTTCTCCATCTCCTCCTCCACCTCTTCCTACTCCTCCTCCTCCTCCTTCTCCTCCTCCTCCTCCTCTTCCTCCTCCTCCTCCTCTTAACGGCGAATGGATTCTCATGCTACGAATAACGAGCTGTACATATTTCTATTGTTGAAGAAGAATTTTATGATTTTGTATTCTTGAAAGACAGCGTTAGTCTGAAAGCTTTAATGACTGATGGGTCTTGTATAGATATCGCTCTGTATTTATTTGTCTATCTATCTATCTATTACTTTTTTCGATTTTTTTTATCTCTCTCTCTTTCCAGCTTTCTTGATTTTTCGTTCTCTCTTTCTTTTTCTTTTTAGGTCTTTCTATCTCTCTCTCCTTCTCTCTCTCTCTTTGTCTGTCTCTGTCTCTCTATCTTTCTCTCTCTCTCTCTTTCTCTATCTCTCTCTCTCTTTTTCTCTCTCTCTCTCTCTCTCTCTCTCTCTCTCTCTCTCTCTCTCTCTCTCTCTCTCTCTCTCTCTCTCTCTCTCTATTTATCTATCTAACTCTTGCAATGTAAAGATACACTGAATAGACTGGGATTGTGACAAAGAGAGAGAGAGACAGAGACGAACAGAGCAACAGAGGATATCCAAAAACAAAAGACAATATCTGCAGATAAATCGGGAATAATATATCTTTTTACTTCATCTTCTTTCTTCTTCTTTTTTCTTATTTTTATCATTATTGTTTCTTCTTTTCTTTTTCTTTTGTTGTTCTTCTCCTGAATCTTCTTTTTCTTTTTCTTCTTATCTTTCTTCTTGTCTTCTTCTTTTTCCTTTTCCTCCTCCTCTTCCATCTTCATCTCCTCCTCTTTCTTCTCCATCTCCTCTCCACCTCCTCCTCTTTCACCTCCTTGTCCTCCTCCTCATCTGCTTGTTCCTGCTTCAACTCCTCTCTCTTCGTCTTCTCTTTCTCCAACTCCTCTTCCTCCACCTCCTCCTCCTCCACCTCCTCCTCCACCTCTTCTTCCTCCTCCTCTCAAAGGCGAGTTGATTCTCATGCTACGAATAACGGGCTGATTTTTTTTTTTTTTTACATATTTCTATTGTTGAAGAAGAATTTTATGATTTGTATTCTTGAAAGACAGCGTTAGTTCGAAAGCTTTAATGACTGATGGGTTTTGTATTTTTTTCGATTTTTTTTTTCTCTTTCTCTTTCCAGCTCTCTTGATTTCTCTCTCTCTTTCTTTTTCTTTCTAGGTCTCTCTATCTCTTTCTCCTTCTCTCTCTCTTTCTGTCTGTCTCTGTCTCTCTCTATCTTTCTCTCTCTCTCTCTCTCTCTCTCTCTCTCTCTCTGTATGTATTTATCTATCTAGCTCTTGCAATGTGGAGATACAGCGAAGCAAATATAGGAGAAAAAAAAGAAAGAATTATACAAAAATAGACAGAGATTGTGAGAAAGAGAGAAAGGAGATATAGTGAGAGACAGGCAGACAAAAAAAAAAAAAAATAGATAGATAGAGAGAGAGAGAGATACAGACATAGTAGGAGAGAGAGAAACAGAGACAGAGGGAGACAGAAAGAGAAAGAAAAGAGAGAGAGAGAGAGACAGAGACATAGAGAGTAAAAAAGAGAAAGAGAGACATAAAGAGAAACAGAAACAGAACAGAGACAGAGACAGAACAGAGAAAGAGAAAGGGAGACAAACAAATAGACAGACAGAAAAAAAGAGATAGAAAGAGAGAGAGAGAGAGAGAGAGAGAGAACGAGAGGTGAGAAGATAAAAGAGTGTTCCAGTGGAGGCGAAAGTAATGGAGAGACCACTCAGGAAGGAGGTAGGAGAGTGAATGGAAGATGTGGTGAGCCAGTCGCAGTATGAGGGAAAATCTTCTCTCTCTCACTCTTCTTCTCTCATTCTTTTTTTCCTTCTTCTGAGAGTTTTTCGTTCTTTTCTCTCCTTTTTTTTTGTTTTGTTTGTTTCTTTCTTCTGAGAGTTCTTCGTTTTTTTCTCTCCTTCTTTTATTTTCTTTTCTCTTTCTTTCTTCTGAGAGTTTTTCGTTCTTCTCTCTTCTTTCATTTTCTCTATTTCTTCTGAGAGTTTTTCGTTCTCTTCTCTTCTTTTTTTCTTCTTTCTTTCTCTCTTTCTTCTGAGAGTTTTTCGTTCTTCTCTCTTCTTCTTTTATTTTCTTTCTTTCTCTCTTTCTTCTGAGAGTTTTTCGTTCTTTTCTCTCCTTCTTTTATTTTCTTTCTTTCTTTCTTACTTCTGATAGATTTTCGTTCTTTTCTCTCTTCTTCTTTTATTTTCTTTCTTTCTTTCTTTCTTCTAAGAGTTTTTCGTTCTTCTCTCTCCTTCTTTTATTATTTCTTTCTTTCTTTCTTCTGAGAGTTTTTCGTTCTTTTCTCTCCTTTTATTCTTTCTTTCTTCGACTTTTTTTTTCTTTCTTTCACTCTTCTCCTCTTCTTCTTTTGTTCTTTCTGTTTTTATTTCTTCTTCAAGTTTTTTCTTCTCTCTCATTTTTTATTGTTTCTCTCTTTCTTTCCTTCTTCTGAGAGTTTTTTCTGCTCTTTCTCACTCTTCTTCCCTCATTCTTTTATTCTTTCTATTTTCTTTTGAGTTTTTTTCTCTATATTCTTCTGTCATTCCTTTCTTCCTTCTTTCTTTCATTTTGTTTATTTTTTTGAGATTTGTTCTTTAGTCTAACATCTTGTTTTTTTCTTGTTCGTTTATATTACTTCTTTATTTAATCTTTCTTTTTTCTACTTATTCTTCTTAATATTTTTTCCTTTTTCCTTTTTGTTCTTTTTTTTTCCTGTTCCTATTTCCTTCCCTTATATCTTCATCTTCATCTTCAGTTTCTTCTTTCTTATCTCCCGTTTTCCTCTTCTTCGTGTTGAGCTTCCTCCCTATTCTTACTTTCTTTTTCTTATTCATCTTCCTCGCTGTCAACATCACACAATTGAAATGTCAAGATGAAGATGATCTGTATAAATGGCCTCGGAATTAAAAATCGATCCCGTGTTTCTGAGAAAACCTGATCTCTCTTTCTCCCGCCCTTTCTCTCTCTTTCTTTGTCTCTCTCTCTCTTTCTCTTTCTCTCTCTCTCTCTCTTATATATCTGTCTATCTATCTATCTGTCTATCTATATCTATCTATCTATCTATCAATCAATCAATCAATTAATCAATCTATCTATCTGTCTATATATATATATATGTTTTTAATTTATATTTCTGTCCGTTTGTCTGTCTGTCTCTCTGATTCTCTTTCTCTCTCTCTCTCTCTCTCTCTCTCTCTCTCTCTATCTCTCTCTCTCTCTTTCTCTCTCTCTCTCTCTCTCTTTTCTCTCTCTCTCTCTCTCTCTCTCTCTCTCTCTCTCTCTCTCTCTCTCTCTCTCTCTCTCTCTCTCTCTCTCTCTCTCTCTCTCTCTATCTCTCTCTCTCTCTTTCTCTCTCTCTCTCTCTCTTTTTCTCTATCTATCTATCTATCGCTCTTCTCTCCGTATCTATCTCCATACGTACACCTCTATAACTATCGTTTACCCTTTGCAATCGATACCATCCTATCCCATAGTATTGCTTCAACGACGTCCATACCCATAAAATTGCATCACCTCAACTGACATCACCAGCTTTCAAGTGTCACATTAACTGACCCCCCGACCTTTTATCGCACCCCCCAAAAGAGAGAGAGAGGGGGGAGGGGAGAGAGAGGGGGAGGGGGGGCGAGGGGGAGAGAGAGGGAGAGAGTGAGAGGGGGGGGGGAGAAAGAGAGAGAGGGAGAAAGAGAGAGAGAGGGGGAAGAGAGAAAAAGAGAGAGATGTAGAGAAAGAGAGAGAGAGGGGAGGAGAGAACGAGAGAGAGAGAGAGAGAGAAAGAGGGACAGAAAGAGAGAGAGCGAGAGCGAGAGAGAGAGAGAGAGAGAGAGAGAGAGAGAGAGAGAGAGAGAGAGAGAGAGAGAGAGAGAGAGAGAAAGAAAGAGAGAGACAGAGAGAAAGGAAAAAAAACAAAAAACAAAAAACATAAAAAACAAAACAATAAAAACTATCCACATTTCATCAGATAACCGATCCCTTGCTGATATCCCATCGAATTGGAAGGCCAACCCGTGCCACATAAAATAGTACAAACATGATTAAGACAAAAGTATGAATGACGTTTCCATTACGGTGCAATCGAGAGAGGGATCGAACTCGAACTCGGACCTCACGCCTTCGGGAACATCATCATTTACACTCGACGTCTATTCAGTCTTACGTTGATGTACGGTGACGTATAGTGACACAGCGTGACGTAGAGAGACGTAGAGACAAGGAGCGCGACGCTGCATAAGTTCCAGTGACAGCAGACAGAGCTAATGCAACAAAGCACTACGTAAGACAACATAAACCGACCTAAAGCGACATAGCTCAGCGTAACGCGACGCAGCACCGATGCAGACCCGACATAAAACGGCGGGACATTCCAGCCGGTTAAGTAATGGCCCATCACAGATACCAATTGGCTGGTAAAGGGGCACCAATACCATCGGGCAATGGTCCGTCTGGATGAGCGATCACCCGTTTCGAAGATCAATAAAAGCGACTATGGATGAATGGATAAGCAGAGAGGCCCAAGGAGAAGGGGGGAGAGAAAGGGGGAACTGGGACCCTCTGTCTCTCGGGGTCTCGATAAAGTACCTCAAAGGCGTGGAGGAGATTTGGAGAGGGGGAGGGAGGAAGGGGATGGAGGGGCGGGGCGAGGGAAGGGGATGACGAGGGAGGTGG
>BOPN01003307.1:63646-68646 GCA_017312705.2 Penaeus japonicus | reverse complement strand
CTTCTATTTCCTAAACATCTCCTCTTCTCCCCTCCCCTCTCCTTTCCTCTCTTCCCTCTCCTCTCTCTCCTTTCTCCTCTCCCCTCTCCCCTATCCTTTCCCTCTCTTCTCTCTCCTCTCTCTCCTTTCTCCCCTCCCCTCTCTTTCCCTCTCTTCTTTCTCCTCTCTCTCCTTTCTCCCTCTCCTTCCCTCTCTCCTCTCTCTTATTTCTCCACTCCCCTTCCCTCTCCTCTCTCTCCTTCCTCCCCTCCCCTCTCCTTCTCTCTCCTTTCTCCCCTCCCCTCCGCTCTCCTTCCTTCTTCTCTCTCCTCTCTCTTCTTTCTCCCCTCCCCTCCCCTCTCCTTCTCTCTCCTTCTTCCCCTCCCCTCCCCTCTCCTTCCTTCTCTTCTCTCTCTTTCATAAACCCCCTCCCGCAGGACTGGCAAAAGCAGTGTGAAAGCGCTCCCCTCATCTTCCCGCGCCGTGACACTTGACAGCCAGCCATGATTACAATGTCAACGAGTGTCATTGCTCCTAAAGGCAACCCTTCTACTCCCTTTCCCCTTTTCCTTCGTCTTACTTTTCCCTTCTTCTTCTCTTTCCCCTCACCCCTTTTGTTTGCTTCTTGTGTCTACCCCTTTCTTTATCTCTTTTTTTTTTTTTTTTTTTTTTTTTAATCTTCTGTTTCTCTTCTCCTTTCCGCCTTTATCTCCCCTTCTTTAGTTTATCCTCTCCTCTCCTTTACCCTTTATCTTCCTCTCTCCTCTCCCTTCTTTCCCCTTCCTCTCCTCATGTATTCCTCCTCTCCCTTCTTTCCCCTTCCTCTGCCCATGTATTCCTCCTCTCCCCTCCCCTCCCTCTCCCCAATCTTCTTTCCTCCTCCCTCCTCTCTCCCTATTTGTCTCCCTTTCCCCCTTCCACCTCTCCTCTCTCTCCTCTCTCTCCATTCCTATCCCTCTCCCCCTTTCCTTCCCCCCCCTACCCCTCGCACCCTATCTCAATTTCCTCTCCCTCCCGCTCTTCTTCTTCTTCCTCCCCCCCCCCCCTCTCCTCTCCTAACCTCCCTCTCCACCTCCCTCTCCTCCTACCTACCACTCCTTCTCCCCTCTTAAAAAAAAGAAGGGAAAAACTAAGAGAAAGAGAGAGAAAACGAGTGAAAGAAAGAAAGAAAATGGAGCAAGAGGAGGTCCACTTTCATCTAAGCGGCCACTACCTCCCCTTTTCAGCGAAAGCACTTGTCCCCAACCACTTAAAAGACTTTCTCTGCCCCTTGTAGCTTGTATGTAAATTGGATCTTGAGGGGCTTGTGCATGTGTTTGAGTTCTAGATGTGGTTATGGGGGTAGTTTCTATGTACGTGTTTGTCTGTGGGTTTCTGTGTATGTGTGGGGGGTGGGGTGGGGTGTGGGGTGGGGGTGGGGGTGTAGGGGGGGTGTATGTGTGTGTGTGTGTGTGTGTGTGTGTGTGTGATTTTGCTGTAACTATAATGTTAATGATGATAATAATTATTTTTGAATTAGAATAAGAATGGGTGTCGAAACAAGAATCATCAGGATGGTAATGGCCCAAATGATAGTGATAGTGGTGGTGATGATGATGGTGATAGTGATGGTGATATCGACGATGATGATAATGGTAATGGTGAGGAAGATAATGGCGATGATGATGATGATGGTGGTGTTGATCATGGTAATGATGGTAGCGACGGTGATCATGGTAATAATGATGATAATGATGGTGATAATGATACCAATATTAATCAAAATAAGTGAACATGAAAATCACCAACAAATATAAATAAAAAATAACATTCCTATTACTTTCGTTATTAAGAATAAAAATCATTATCATGCCCAAAACAGTTCCAAATCCCTAGACTATATAAACGATAATAACTAATAACTATATCTATAACTATATAACTGACATTGTCTCTTTTATCAATCATTGTCATTTAATTTACATATATCTGAGACAACCATTTAGGACATGATAATCCTACGACATTCATTCATGGAACCGCGTTTGTATACGACCTTCGACGCCCTTAAGTACGCTCCATATAAGGGTCGTCATTAACCCTGACGACCGAGGTCTTCTCAGAAACAGCTGATCAAATCGGAGACGGGAGATAGCTAAGCGACACCTCATTCTAAGCAGCTTTGTAGATCCCTGAGTTTTGCTTTCTCTTTGTCTGTTTGTCTGTCTGTCTGTCTGTCTCTCTCTTTCTGTCTGTCTGTCTGTCTCTCTCTCTTTGTCTGTCAGTCTCTCTCTCTCTCTCTCTGTGTCTGTCTCTCTGTCTGTCTGTCTGTCTCTCTCTCTCTTTCTGTCTGTCTGTCCGTCTGTCTGTCTTTCACTGTCTGTCTGTATGTCTGTCTCTCTTTCTCTGTCTGTCTGTCTCTCTGTCTCTCTCTCTCTCTCTCTCTCTCTCTCCATCTGACATGTCTTCAACAAGCCTTCTATTAAAAGACTCGTGAATGATTATTAATATTAAGGCCCGATGAATGTTATATAGGCCGACATGATTTTTTTTTTTTTTTTTTTTTTTTTGAGAAAGGCCTTCCCCGATGCAGAAAATTATTCCGTTTTCCCTTTAATTTTTGGATTCCTATTTATAATAATACGAATAAAAGGATATGATGGTAGTCTCTCTGTGTTTGATGAATAATGGAACACTGTTGTTTTATATTGCACGAATCAAAATGCAGAGGAACTCCTGCAATACAGCTTTACAATCATCCTTATTTTTTTATTTATTTATTTTTTTTTTGTCTTATTGCACGGTATATATATATATTTTTTATAGATACCTCACAGATATAATTAATATTCTATTGATCAGTCTATGCAGTCAGATTTCTGGTTAAGGGAAATTAATCTACTGATGCTGTTAGTTCATCCAGATTTATACACAAAGCCATTTTTTTCTTGCAAACTTGGCAATCGCATCACACAATTCGGTTGCTTGTCCTCCAAGTGTATTGTTGCTGAGTAAGGTTTTCCTGGCATTACCGTTGAATCCTGATGTCCTTGTAGCCTTGCATTTGGTTGTTGCATAGGGCATTTTTATATAGCCTTTTGTGGCAGGGTATGGTTGTATGTATTGTTTTTTTGGGAGGAGATGCATTGCGTCTGTTACTAGGACTGAAAAAAAAAGAAAGAAGAAGAAGTAGAAGAAGAAAAAACAGGTACTGTTTACTACTACTTTGTAAATAGAATATTGGCTACAATTCAATACTACTACTACCACCACCACCACTACTACTACTGGTACTACTATAACTACTCTTATTTTTTTGGATAAATGATCTACAACCCTTTACTGATACACCTTCGTTTATTACTTATTCTAGAACATACTTGTTACACATTTCTTTGCCATCCATTCACTCACTCTTATCTGACTCTTGTTACTAATAATACTACCTTTATTACTACTACTGTTGTTGCTGCCATCAAACCACTACTGCTATTACTACTACTACTATTATCATTATTATTATCATTATTACTACTACTACTACTTTTGTTACTGCTACTGCTAACATTTATATCAATACTATCATTTCTGTTACTACCAATACTACTACTACTACTACTACCAAAGCCATTACCACTACTAACACTACCACAACTATTACTACAACACCCACCACCAGTCGAAACCTGGACTATAGAAAACGGGGTAAAGCGCCACGTGTCTTTTTACTTGAGTTTCCCCTGAAGGCTCGGTATCGACTCTTCAAATCTCATTACAGTGTAACCTTAGGCTCTGAGTCTACGCGGTTATCGTTGGATAAAAAGGGATAAACGAAGGAAAGAGCCACGTGTCGTATGCTGAAGGATATTCATATGTTTTTTTCTCTCTCTCTCTCTCATTTGATTTTACTTTCTCTGTTTCTCTTTCTCTCTCATTCTCTTTCTTTTTCTTTTACTCTTTCTCTCTCTCTCTCTCTCTCTCTCTCTCTCTCTCTCTCTTTCTCTCTCTCTCTCTCTCTCTTTCTCTCTCTCTCTCTTTTGATTTTTCTTTCTCTGTTTCTCTCTCTCTCTCATTCTCTTTCTCTCTCTCTCTCTCTCTCTCTCTCTCTCTCTCTCTCTCTCTCTCTCTCTCTCTCTCTCTCTCTCTCTCTCTCTCTCTCTCTCTTTCTCTCTCTCTCTCTCTCTCTCTCTCTCTCTCTCTCTCTCTCTCTCTCTCTCTTTCTCTTCTCTCTCTCTTTCATCTCTTTCTCTCTCTCTCTTCTATTCTCTCTCTCTCTCTCTCTCTCTCTCTCTCTCTCTCTCTCTCTCTCTCTCTCTCTCTCTCTCTCTCTCTCTCTCTCTCTCTCTCTCTCTGACGATCAATATTGTAATCATGATGATATGCTAATGATAATAATTATAATAATAAGTAATCATAATAATAATCATTGTAAGTAAGATGGTAGAGATAATCACATGTATATGAGATATAACAATCATAATCATGATAATGATAGCAATAATATAATGAATAACAGCACAAACAATTAATTAGATCTCCTTTCTCATTATCATTCTCCTTGTTATTATTATTATTATAAACAACAACAACAACAAAACCGGACCTCAACTCACGTTACCAAGGACGTGTTCCCAGAAGCCTGTCCTTGTAATAATACGCAAGACATGTCCTCTGGTGGGCTTCATGGGTACTAAGTGTATAAGCCTCGTGGGGAATTTTGTAGCCTTAAGAGAGGAGGGAGGAGAGAGGGGGAGAGAGAGAGAGAGAGAGAGAGAGAGAGAGAGAGAGAGAGAGAGAGAGAGAGAGAGAGAGAGAGAGAGAGGGGGGGGAAGATTGAGAGAGAGAGAGAGAGAGAGAGGGGGGGGGGAGAAAGAGAGAGGGAGGGGGGGGGGAGAGAGACTGAGAGAGAGAGAGAGAGAGAGAGGAAAGAGAAAGGCAATGAGAAAATGAGAAAGAAAGATACATAGAGAGAGAAAAGTAATACAGTGTGTAAGAGAGAGAGAGAGAGAGAGAGAGAGAGAGAGAGAGAGAGAGAGAGAGAG
>BOPN01003307.1:51146-56146 GCA_017312705.2 Penaeus japonicus | reverse complement strand
TATATATATATATATATATATATATATATATATATATATGTATGCCCATACATACGATTGATAATATAATTAACTCAAACACATGAAGAGAAATACATACAGATAAACGAAAACATGCACACGCACAAACGCATAATAGAATAAACAGTAGATAGATAAATTGATGATAAAAAGGGTATGGAAGATTGGCCATTGCTATCTAGGAGAGATTAAAACACATACACGTTCAGACAAACGCACACAAATGCACGTACACAAAGTTACATATACTCCATCCCCACACCCTCACACACACAAACACATATTCAGACGCAAACACCATATAAACGAAAACAAATATCCACTTACACACAAGCATTCATAAAAATACACATATACATGTTCACTAATACACACAAACATAGCCATATGCACTCAGCGTAATGAAATCACACATATACACACAACACACTCACACAAAAACAAACACAGATAAATAAACACACACAAACAAATAGACACATACAAACACAAACAAGTACACACACATAACAAACATACACACACACAAACACACACACATAACACACACACACACACACACACACACACACACACACACACACACCTATTCTCCCATCCAACACTAATAGCCCAAACACAACAAAAACATTACCACAACACAAGCTTTATGTGTTGCCATGGCTACCAACATCCCAGCATCAATGAGCCCTAATATGATTCATTACTCACGTAACCAAGACTTTCTTAAGACACATTACTCATATATCCGAATCTTAGTGTAATGGAAATGATCTTTCAGATATTGGCCACGAAACAGCTAAAAAATAATAATTCTTGTTTGTGTCGTGGAAGAGAAAGGTACTAAATGTTATACATATCAAAAATCACATTGTTTTTTCTTCTTCTTCTTTCTTCTTTCTTTTTTTTCCTTTTTTTTTTCTTCTTCTTTTTTTTTCTTCTTCTTCCATTTTTCTTCTTCTTCTTTTCTTCTTCTTCTTCTTCTTCTTCTTCTTTTTTTCTTCTTCTTCTTTTTCTTTTTCTTCTTCTTCTTCTGTAGATTTTGGATAAACGGTTTTGAGTGAGGTAAAAAAGGCTGGGGTTGATTTTTTAACTATTTTTATCATCATCATTATTATAATGACAATGAATATATTAATGTTATCATCATCATTGTTATAATTGTTATTATCATTTTCATTATTTTCCTTATAAACATTACCAATATCATTATTATTATCATATTTGATATCATTATCAATTTCATCATCATTGTTGTTATTATCTTTATCTTCATTTTTATTATTATCATCATTATCATTACTATTATCATTATTGTTGTTATCATTTCTATTACTATAACCCTTACAGTCATTAATATCATTACCATTATTGTTGTCATTATCAGTATCATTATCCTCATTGTTATTATTATCACTATTATTGTCCTCATTATTATGGTCATTTTCATTATTATGGTCGTTTTCATTACTATTGTCATTGTTATTATATTAACATTACTCTCATTATCATTATTGCTCTCATTATTATCATTATTGATATAATTATCGGTATTATCATTGTTATAATTCTCATTATTATTACTATTGTCATCATCAGTTTCCCTGTTATTATCATCCTTTTCCATCATTATTGTTATCAATATCATAATTGAAACTTTGGATAACCTTATCCTCATTGTTCTCTTTATTAATATTATCATACTCTTTTAAATATCATCATCATCTTATGCATATAAGAAAAAAATGTTTCTATAAGTTAGTTTTCATATCATGTTTCTTTTCTCTTTTATTTGATGTATTTTTTTTTTTTTTCCAAAATGATTTTTCCTCCATGAAATAACCAGGAAAAGAAAAATATCGCACGTCTTTTGTCACCAAGAAAAGGAACACTTAGAAGAAACTAAGAAAGCAGAAAGAATTGCTTCCTCCTTTTTGAAGAAGCTGTTGCAGCAGTCGGGGAATTTCCCTTGTTTGCTTAGCAATTGCAAGCAAGTCATCTTCCACCCCCCCACCCACCCCTCCAAAACTCTTCTAAAACAATCGCGATGTTTGAAAGCAGAAAATTAAGAAATCTCTTTGATGTCAGTATAGTGTGTCTGTAAAATTAATGCGACAGAGACAAGTATTATCTCTTAAGATAAAAGTATTATTCTTTTCATTAATACTTATATATACTATCTTATCTCTAACGATAAGATATTAAGATTAGAATACCTCCCCCTACCCCCCTACCCCCCACCACACACCCCTCTCCATAATTTCCTAATTCATGTTAAGTAATTAAACATAAAAAATAACAAAAAGAAGAAGAAGAAAAAGAGAAGGAACAGATATCATCTTGTGGGAAACTATTAAAAGAAGAAGAAGAAGAAGAAGAAGAAGAAGAAGAAAAAAAAAAAAATAGTCTGTGATGTCCTCCCCTCCCCCTCCCTCCCCCTATCCCTTCCCTGGTCCCTCTTTCTATCCAATCCTTCAACTCATCTCTATTATCCCCTTCTTTACTAATCTATCTTCTCTCTCTCATCTAGTCTCTACTTTATTCCCTATTCCTCACTTCCTCATCCTTCCCCTTCATCTTATCTCCATACCATTCTCTACCATTATCCCTCTTCCATCAACCATCCTCTCTCTTCCCCTCTTCTTCTATCCATCTCTCCTCCCATTCTTATCTTATCTGTCCCTCCCCCATATCCCTTCTTCCACAATCATTTCTCTTCCCCCCCCCCCCCAGTCCACCCCGCTTCCCTCTCTTCCAGCCATCCCACTCCCCCTCCCCCTTAACCCCCTTCCTTTCATCTTCTACCCCCCTCCATACCCTATTCCTCTCCCCCTCCCGCATCTTCCCTCCCCTCTCCATGCCTATTCCTCCCCCCCCCTCCCATGTCTATCCCCTTCCCCTCTCCTCCCTCTCCCTCCTTTCCCCTCTCCCCCCCCCCATTACTTCCCTCCAATCCTTAACTCTCCCCTCTTTCCCCCTTCTCACCCCCCTATTCTCCTACCCCCTCCCCCCCTCCCCCCCTCCATACCCTATTCTCTCCCCCCTCTCCGCCATACTTCCCTCCAATCCTTAACTCTCCCCTCTTTCCCCCTCCCCACCCAACCCCTATTCCTAAATCCATCCCCTTCCCTCTCCCCCTCTCCCCCATACTTCCTTCCAATCCTTAACTCTCCCTTCTTTTCCCCTTCTCACCTCCCCCCCCCCCCATTCCTCAATCCATCCCTTTCCCTCTCCCCCTCTCATCCTTTCCCACACACTTCCCTCAATCATTAACTCTCCCCCTCTTTCCCCACTTCCCCCCACCCCCTTTTCCTCAATCATCCCTTTCCCTCTCTCACTCCCCCATCCCTTTCCCCTCTCCCCCACCCCCTCAGCCCCCCACCCCTATTCCTCAATCCATCCCCTTCCCTCTCTCCCTTCCCCCTCCCATCTCCTTTCCCCTCTCCCCCTCCCCTCAATCCCCACCTACCGATACCCTCCACTAACTTAGCCTTCGACGTGGACAGGGCAACTTTATCATCATCAACTGATTTATGGCGGCATTAGAAGTTGGGTGCGATTATCGACAACTTTTCCTTTGCTGTCAGTAGAGTCAGTAGAGTCGATGGAGTCAGTAGAGTCAATGGAGTCAGTAGAGTAAGTAGCGTTAGCAGAGTTATTAGAATCAGTAGAGTTAGCAGAGTCAGCAGAATCAGCAGAGTTAGTAGAGTCAATAGAGTGAGTAGAGTCAGTATAGTTAGTAGAGTCAATAGAGTGAGCAGAGTCAATAGAGTTAGTAGAGTGAGCAGAGTCGGTAGAGTCAGCAGAGTCAATACAGTCAGCAGAGTCAATAGAGTCAGCAGAGTCAATAGAGTTAGCAGAGTCAGTATAGTTAGTAGAGCCGGTAGAATCAATAGAGTCAATAGAGTCAGCAGAGTCAATAGAGTCAGCAGAGTCACCAGAGTCAACAGAGTCAGTAGAGTGAGCAGAGTCAGTAAAATCAATGAATCTCCGGTTCTCTCAGGCAAGCAAGAGTGGACGAGGTAGTAGAGGTGCTTGTTGAGATGGTCTTTGATAATTTGTTATTCTGGAAAGATAGATTACCTGGGTTTGTGCTCTATGTGGAGTATGAAGCTTAGATGTTAGAGTGATGTGCTAGAATGTTAGATGTGGAGTCTGGAACGTAGAGTTTAAAGATATGATAGAGACATGGATTCTAGAATTTAGTTGTTAGAGTGATATCGATTTTGTTGGATATGATTTTAGGGTATTTGTTTATTTTTATTAATTTTTTTTTGTGTGTGGTCATCATTATTGTCATTATCATCACGATCATCACCATCATCATCACGATGATACTATCATTATCCTCATCATAATCAAAATCATCATCATCAACATCACCACTATCTTCAACATCATCACCAACTTTATTCTCCTCATCATCATCACCATCGCTATCATCATATTCACAATCATCACAATCACCATCATCATCACCATCTTCATTACTCATCATCATCACCCTCATCTTTATCACCATCACCACCATTACCATAACACTAGCCATTCTTAATATAAGGATAATTAAATCATTAAAACATCGATCGTCATTATCATCATCATTTTCATTTAATCAGCATTACCCTTTCAACACAATTCATCAAAGAATTATCACCATTTTAATGTCTATTCATCTATTCATCTGTTTACTTAAGAAAAAAAAAAAGTTGAAGAGGTTTCTAGCAATCTTTTAAGTCAAGCAAAAAAAAAAAAAAAAAAAAAAAGAGGTCGTATTCGAGACACATTCCCTTGAGACACATACGCGAAGCGAGCCATCACGGAAGGGACGTATCTTTGAGACTTTGCATCGTAAATAGTTTCGAGGAGAAGCTAACGAAACGTGAAGATATACATTTTTCCTTTCCTGTGTGTGTGTGTGTGTGTGTTTATGTATATATGTATATATATGTATATGTATATATATATATATATATATA
>BOPN01003307.1:20000-30000 GCA_017312705.2 Penaeus japonicus | reverse complement strand
TTCTGGTCCTCTCCCCCTCCCCTACCTATTCCCCGTTTACCTCCGTTGTCTTCCTTCCTCTTCTTCTTCCTCATAAGCCTCCCTCCCTCCCCTCTTCCCCCTCCTTCCTATATCCTTTTCCCCTCCTCCATCTCCTCCCTCCCCTCTTCCCCCCTCTTTCTACTATCCTTTTCCCCTCCTACCTCCTCCTCCCTCCCACTATACTCTCACCCTTCTACCTCCCCCTCCCTCCCTTGTCCCTCCACCTCAACCCCCCTCTCTTCCAAGGCTCCCCCCTCCAACCTCCCACTTTTCCCCTTCACCCATCACCCCCTCCCCCTCCCCACCCTTCCACCTTCCCCTACCTAATGTTCCCTCTCCCTCTCTCTTGAATACTCCATCCTCCCCTCCCCTCCCCTCCCCTCCCCTCCCCTCCCCTCCCCTCCCCTCCCCTCCCCTCCCTTCTTCTACCTGAGCTGAGATAATTGGATGTGTTATTCTACCAAGTAAAAAAAAGGAAGAAGAAGAAGATCTGTTGAGGTCATTTCTTCGCTGGTGTTCAGGTGTTCATTATCTATGCTTTGCGCCACCGAGTTCTGCAATGAGAGTGGTGTTCTTTTGCAAGGTGGGATATTGCGAATATTTGTTGACATAAATGTTTTTTTTTTTCTTTCTTTCTTTTTTCTTTTTCTTTTTTTATAATTTGCTCTTATACATATATACACACATACATACCTATCTCTCTCTCTCTCTCTCTCTCTCTCTCTATGTATATATATATATATATATATATATATATATATATATATATATATATATATATATATATATATATATATATATATATATTTTTGTCTTTCTTTTTTTCTTTTTTTAATCATTATCTTTATTTGCTGTGAATTTCGCTTAACTGCCTGAAATACAAGCTGTTTTCTGTAGTCATTCATATTTAGCATTTGATAATGATATGTACTATTACGAATATTTTGCACTGATATGATAGCATTTCTTTCTTTATCTGTTTCCATTGGTATTAATAATGATCTGCTATCGTCATAGTGTTGCCAATAGTTTCTTTTTTTGAACTTCTATTATGTTGTATATTTACCATAAAAAGGAATTATTAAAGATGTGTGTTTTTATCAACACGTTTTTTTCTTTTTTTGAAGTTCCGTAAAGACAATTACTTCAAATATTTTCTTTTTTAGTTTGATCTTTATATACTTTCCGTCATGCAACAGAGTGAGCTGTTAGTAGGATGAAGTACAGATATTGATATTGTTCAAGAATGATTCCCGGAAAAAAAAAAATCAAATTCGTCGAAACTCACCTATATTCTTTTCAAACGTACCTTATAAACGCAAGATATTTCTAAACCCAGATCATAAAATCATGAAAAGAAGAAAAAAAAAAAAAAAAAAAAAAAAGGGGGGAAAAAAAAAGAGAAAAAGAAATAGATGAAAAAAAGAAAGAAAATAATAATATAGTGTATGTTCTTTTCTTGTATTACTCTTTGAGACGGGGAATAAAGTCCAATAGATTCCACCTTCGAATATTTATGATGGAAAGAGAATTTGTACGATTTCCTAGGCTGATATTTGGTCCGAATTTTACTACTAGTCAGAGTCGTTTGTAAACTGTTGGTTTTATATAAAAGGCAGTTTAAGAATTTATGCGAATCCCTTGAATGCTTTGCGAGGAAGATTTTTCTCCCATTTTCCCTCATTTATAACGTCTGTATGAGAGCGAGAGTAAGAGCGAGAGAGAGAGAGAGAGAGAGAGAGAGGGAGGGAGGGAGGAGAGAGAGAGAGAGAGAGAGAGAGAGAGAGAGAGAGAGAGAGAGAGAGAGATGAATGGGGATGGAGAAAGAGGGAAAGAGAGAGAGATGAATGGGAGAGGAGAAAGAGGGAGGTGTGAAGTAGCGAGGAAGGGAAAAGAAGAGAGAGAAAGGAAGAAAGAGAGAAAGAAAGAGAACCTGAATAAGAGATTATATATTTTTTTTCTTTTTCTTTTTCTTTTGTGAACAGATGATCGGAGAAAATCGGAGGAATATATAATCAAAGGAATATAATTATTTGTTATTCTTTTTCTTTATCTCTTTCATGTTATCTTCTCCTCCTTCTTAGACATGCCATGATACTCATTTTCCTACGTTTGCTCTTTGTGAACATGGATTTGAAACAGCTTCGGCGTCTTGAGTCACTGGATCCGACCTTTTCCGTTATTCACACTGCAAAGGAAATAGAGAACGCAAGAGAGAGAAAGAGAGAGAGAGAGAGAGAGAGGGAGAGAGAGAGAGAGAGAGAGAGAGAGAGAGAGAGGGAGAGAGAGGTAAAGTGAGAGAGAAAGAAAAAAGAGAGATATAAAAAATGAAAAGAAAATGAGAGAGAGCGATAGATAGATAGATAGAAAGAGAGAGAGAGAGAGAGAGAGAGAGAGAGAGAGAGAGAGAGAGAGTGGGAATGAGATGGAGAAGGAGAAAGAGAAATGGATAGAGGGAATGAAAATGAGAGATTGAGAGAGAGAGAGTGAGAGAGAAAGAGAGAGAGAGATAGAAATAGAGAGAGACTGATATCCCTTACCCCATTCTTAGAACACTTTCAAAGAGTCTGTAAATGTAATTACGTGAGAAACCATTTTTACGAAATGTTCACAAAAGTTTTATCGCATCATATGTATGTGTATGTTTGCAGGTGTTTGTGTGATTGCACAAATATACACAAGGAAGCACAAACATATTGATTTACAATTAACTGTTTACATGTGATAATGTACGTATATGCGTCATTGTCGCTATATATATATTATTATATGGCAAAAAAAATGCAATTTTCAACGACACAACATTTATGAATATAACCTTGAAATCTTCATAAACGCAAACATTTCTTCTTATATACAATCTTTGTATCTCTTTGTTACAGCATGAGAGCTTGTGTTTATTTGTTTATTTATCATCATAATCAGCATCTTCGTACTTTCGAAGAAGTGAGACAAGGATGTGTTTGTGTAACTACGGGAATGTAAACAATGCAATTTGCATAGAGGGTCCAATTAGCAATTAGTTTGCACAGCTGGTCACTATCTGTCCTCCTTTGTGATATCTGAATGGCTTAAATTTCCTTCTCTACCGATCATAATTTTTTGATGGTTTGGATTCTGTGTGTGGATGTGTGTGTATGCATATATATATATATATATAGATATGTATATATAATATATATATATATATATATATATATATATATATATATATATATATATATATATATATATATATATATATATATATATATATATATATATATATATATATATATATATATACATATATATATATACACACACACATATATATATATATATATATATGTATATATATATATATATATATATATATATATATATATATATATATGTATACATATATATATATATATATATATATATATATATATATATATATATATATATATTTATATACATATATATATATATATATATATATATATATATATATATATATATATATATATATATATATATATGTACATATATATATATATATATATATATATATATATATATATATATATATATATATATATATATATATATATATATATATACATATATATATATATATATATATATATATATATATATATATATATATATATATATATATATGTATATAATATATATATATATATATATATATATATATATATATATATATATATATATATATATATATATATATATATGTGTGTGTGTGTGTGTGTGTGTGTGTGTGTATATATATGTATATATATATATATATATATATATATATATATATATGTATATATATATATGTATATACCATACACAATTTCATTACATATTAATTTGTATATGAAGAGAGAGAGAGAAATGAAATGAAAAATCATCCACAGAAATTGAAATATCTATTTGTACCTTTTGTTGGATATCTATATGGTTATTACTCACATTTGTTCTTGTTTTGTTTAGTTACTCTTCTTCTTATTCGTCTGAAGGGCATAAATAGGAGTTATTGTTTTCCATAGTTACGAAAGATGTATGGAGCAAATGATAAATAAATGAATCCTTGACCTCAAGCGCCCGCGTTGCAATATTCAGAAGACGTCAATGGATGAGCCCCCATACCTTCCTCCCAGTGAATAATGGAATGTCGCTTCCAATGCTTTTCTAACTTTAACTCTGTCCGTCTGATACGTACACAAACACACATGCACACACACACACACATGTACACACCCACAAAAACACACACACACACACACAAATACACACACACATGGACACACACACATGGACACACACAAAACACACACACATACAAACACACACACACATACACACACAAATACACACGCGCGTTATTTCCTCTTCATCCGCCCTCGAGTTCTCAACACGATCCAAAATGTTTCTGATTTAATCAACACATAATATAAATTCTAATCATAACCCCCACCATCTTACCACTTATAGTGTACTAGTTACAAATAATATGTAATAAACCTTCCCACCACTAAAACAACGGGTAAAATTAGCTATGAGTGGTGGGCAATACGTTACGACTAACAGCTTTGTAAATAATCTAATGATGACATACATCATAGCTAAGGTGAAGTGATTATCATTTTTGGTTTACAAAGTCACGTAACAGGAGGTGTGATTCTTCTAGACTGTTTTTTTATTTTTATTTTTTTTTTTTTTTATTTTTTTTTTACAGTGAGTACACGTCTGTATGTATGTGTACGTATGGATGTGCATACATCACATACTATAGGTGTACATGTTTATGCGGGGTTATATCCTCATAAAAATATATAATAGTCTATATAATGAAGTTTATCAAAGGAAAATATGGAAAGGTAAGATCTAACAATTAGTTTAGTTTAGATCTTTATTTACCACCCTGGCTAACTGCACAGACATGGGCAAGCTTTGATACATTGATGTAGAGTCATGACATTGTTGCTAACATTGCATTACAAATTAAGGTAATAACATGATTATATTCTATAGTATATCAACTGTGAATAGACATTTGATAAATGTTGTAATAGAGTATCATATACCGAATTATAGCATAAGTACATCTTCTAGTACAGTTGATGTTATGAAATAATTATATAACTCTCATGCTAGGGGGCCTGAAAGGTTGTATCAAATGGCACTCTGAAATGTAATGTTCAAGTGTTCGTTTATACTCTTCGTTGCAAAGTCTGCATTTAGTTTCTTCTACATTGCATTCTGAACTGACCTGCCAATACATTCTGTATCCAAGTCTAATTCTTGCAGTCACAATATCACATTGTCTTGTCCTTGTCTTGTATGAACCATAAATGAATCTCTACTGCGAAAACTGGTCAAAATGTTTTATGCTACATTTTTCAGGTCTTTGATAGTTTGTTATCTCCATCAAGTCCTCCCTATTGGAGGTTCTTATTATGTGTGAAATCCTAGCAAGAGGTATGCCAAAGTCTATATCCACAATTTGCTTATCACATCCTGCCCTCGCTAAGCGATCAGCATGATCATGTTTAGCGATTCCAACATGCGATGGTATCCACACAAAATGTATAACATGTCCCCGTTCCTTGGCGCGATGTACATTTGTTTTTATATCATTTACGATATTTCCAGCAGTTTTATCAAGAGTGTGCAATATATTGTTTTTATATACAACATAAGCACATCCTGCTCTACTTCCAGACTGTAAGGATCTATCAGTGTAGCACTCATAGTCATTATTCAAGATGTTTCAAGAGTTTCAAGATGCTCATTAATGGTTGCAAGGGTGTGTTGTTTAAGTACAGCTGGTGAAACTGTCTTTTTTAGGGACATTAGCATAAAATACGTTCAATGTCGACATTTTCCACGGTGGAATAGAACGTCCATATGGGAACCTACTCAAGGACATATTTAATTGGTGTATGGATTTGTATGTCACTTGCAACCATGAATTTGAGTTTAACAAGTTAGTAAAAAATGGCACGCGTTTTCCGTAGATTTTCGGCAAGCTCGAATGCATCTTGTCAGTGTAGTATAGATTTCTAGTTTTCAACCCCCTCGTGTGTCTACTATGAATTCTTGTATGTAGAACTTATCTTTAGAATAGGCGATACGACAGAATTGTAAACAAAACCTTTATTTTGAAATTAAACTCTACTCCTTCATGTTGCAAAAAAGTAGTGACCTACTTAAATATTTTATTACCTTCTTTTCTCCCTTTCCCCGTTTCTATATATCATTACTATTCTCAGTAACATTATTATTTTTAACACTATTACTATTATCATTATCGTCATTTCCCCTATCATTACTATCAATGCCATTATCATTATTAATAATTTTATCACCATAGTCAACATTATCATTACTATCATTTTCTAATATGTCTTTGCCATGCCATAGTCTAGCCCCTTGTGTGCCACGTTTGACACGCGTGCCAAGAATTGCCAACTCCGTTTCAGGGATAAACCCCTTAGTTGCCATATTCAAATATACATCTTTCATATCTATGAACTTCAACAGCCAAAAAAAAACAGAATCGCTGTAACATTGCTTCTTATCCCCTAGAATATGTCTCCTTACCCCCCCCCCCCTCTCTCTAATGGGTAGATATCAATTAAACTCCCCAGAAATAATTAAATTCTCCCGGGGATTTATTTAATCAGATCGTAATTAGGTGCGTGGAACGAGACACCGCAGCCGCAAGTTTCTCTCATCCAGCACACATCCGTTGTAATCAAGGCGGACGCAGGGTATTTCCGAGAGCTTGAGAAGTTGGAGGCGGAAGATATTCGGAAGGAAGGAAGGGAGGGAGGGAGGGAAGGAAGGGAGGGGAGAGGGAGGGGGAGGAGGGAAGGGAGGGAAGGGAGGGAAGGAAGGGAGGGAGGGAGGGAAGGGAGGGAGGAAGGGGAGGGAAGGAAGGGAGGGGAGAGGGAGGGAGGGAGGAAGGGAGGGAGGGGGAGGGAGGGAGGAGGGAGGGAGGGAGGGAGGGAGGGAGGGAGAGGGAGGGGAGGGAGGGAGGGGAGAGGGAGAGGGAGGGAGGGAGGGAGGGAGGGAAGGGAGGGAGGGAGGGAGGGGGGGGGGGGATTGGAAGGGCTCGTTGTGTGTGGGAAGAGGGAGATATTGGCGTCTTCTTGATTGTAGTATTGAAATTGTTTGTATTTCTGCTAGAACATTATTTTTGTTTTTGTTGATTTAAAACAGCTTGGAGATTGATCGCTAGAATGTGCATTATCATTGTTATTATCATCATTTTCATTATCATTGATATCGTTTTTATATAAAAAAAAAGGAAGAAAGTAGAGTCAGAAAGGGAAAGAGAAAGAAAGAAACGGTGAAAAGATATAAAATTACAAAATAACAAGTATGTTATGAGAATAGTACCCTCCTAGAAAGTGCTAATAATACGTACGAAAATAGCACTGAGAACACGCATGTGTATGTTATTAATTTGTCAATTTGCATTTCATAGCTTAGCACTGTTCTTTTATTTCGCAACAGGTATCTTGGTATTTTTAGCTCTTTTCAATGGTTGTATATGTGGTCAATAGTTATATTGACTGTTAAAGACAACTCAGTGTTTATTGTATTGCCATAAACTGCATAAATAGAAGGATGATTTACTAAAAGAAAAGAAAAAAAAATACGAAAAGGAAATACATTTACCAAATGATAAACCATCAGTGAAACTGTTTTTTCAAGCAATCGAAGCAATTACGAACCAGCAGAGGATCTACTTCAAACAATAATTCAATTATCATTTAATTAATCGAAATATAATGATACCCTTTCAGTTCAATAAGAAGACACATTTGTTTCAGAAATCTTAACGATTAATGATAGACATAAAACTTTGATTCATTATATTCTTATTATGTTTAAATATTGAAAAAAAATATATATGACTTCTCACTTTCTGACATGGAGGACAAACCAACACGACATACTTGTTTTATTACATGCAGTACAGTCCTTCAATTACCACCGTTGCAAAGAATATTAATTGAGTCCTTGAAGAACGGTCCCAGAGCCGGAAATCCTCGCTCTACTTAGCATACCTTCCCCTCTCCAGCTCTAAGGATTTCATTTCTTAAGATATCAGTTCATAGAAGTAACACTAGGGAATTGTTATTGAGTTTGGAGGTTCTGTATATATTAACTCTTAGATGTATCGTCGACGGATTGTTTACATAGAAACAAAAATTTGTTTATCTTTTATTTTATATTTTATTTCAATAAAATGATAAAATGAGCTGATGGTGCTTTTGTTGTTGATATACGGTAGCGAGAAGGTTCATGTATGTTGATTTTAGTTGAAAGCTCTTAGGTCGTGAGTGGTTAATGAGGTTTTGTTGAGGTTTATTGCATGTAAGCTGTAGCCCATAACTCTTAGTTTTGAATGAGGTTTATTGCATGTTAACGGAAAGTCAGTGTCTGGTTATTGTCTCGTGCTGGGAATTGAGTATTGGTGTTGACGTGGTTCAAAGAAGAGCCTAGATAGTTAGATGTGTGTGTGTGTGTGTGTGTGTGTTTAGATGTGCGTATTTGAGTGTCTGTTTCTATAGCTGTATGTGTATGTGTGTGTCTGGGTTAGTGTATATGTGTGCGTATTTGAGTGTCTGTGTGTATAAAGGTATGTGTGTATTTCTGTGTAAGCGTGTGTGTGTGTATGTTTGAGTGTCTGTGTATATATCTGCATGTGTGTGAGTGTGTTTGTGTACGTATTTGTATGTGTTTAAGACGGATAGAGAAGAAGTTGTAAAAACATCGGACTTGTCGTTCCATCATTCACCAGAAGGAATGTTTGGCTTTCTTTTAGCATCTTACTAAATATTTGAAAAGTGAGGATAGATGCAAAGAAATCTTTTATTCATCGTCTACTTTCATAAAATTATACTTTTTGATTTATATTTAGATAACTTCGGTAATCATTACATCGAAGGAAAATGCATGACTTTGTTTAATAGACTAGGGTCTTCTAAAGAAAGACGATTTTGATAGAAATATACATTAGTAAAATTAGATAGATAGGGAGTAGGAGAAAAGAGAAAAGAGCATAAAGATAGATAGATAGATAGTCAGAGAGGGAGAGAGAGAGAGAGAGAGAGAGAAAGAGAGAGAGAGAGAAGGGGGGAGGAGAAGAAGAGATAGAGAGAAGGGGGGGGGGGGGAAGGAGAGAGAGAGTGGGAGGAGAGAGCGAGAGAAAGAGAGGAAGAGAGAGAGAGAAAGTTATAGTAAGGACTTGCATGATGTATCAGTTCCTTACACAACAGTCAACGATGCATCATAAATTATTCAGATGTACCGTACTAGAACTTTAATCGCGAACTCCCATTTCTACGGTGAATTATGTATAAAGTTTTCTTTTTCTTCATATAAACATGTTTATACTCTCCTCTTAAGCAATATTAAAGTCAGAATTAGGTAAGAAAATAAGAAATGCAAGACGTAAAGAATGCCTTCCTCTTTGAACCATAGAAATAGCCAGCATTTGTTGCACTATGAGAAAGGTACGAATACATTTTCCATTTTCCCTGGTGTATTATACTTTTTTTTTTCTTTCTTTGCTTGTCTTGAGATCCCGAATCGTCCATCTTTCTCTTCCATTTTTCCTTTTTTTCTCCCTTTTTTTGTCTCTCTTTCGCTCTGTAGCTTTCCTTAAACTTGGTGAGATATATTCTGAAGCCACGTCTGGAGTTAGGTTTCTCTTTCTCTCTCTCTCTCTCTCTCTCTCTCTCTCTCTCTTTCTCTCTCTCTCTCTCTCTATCTATCTATCTGTTTCTATCTACCTATCTATTTATCCATCTCTCTCTTTATCTGTTTCTATCTATCTATCTATCTAGTTTTTTCATCTCTCTCTTTCTATGTCTGTTTTTACTCTTTCACTTTCTGCTCAATATATAGATAGAAGTTGGCTCAGCATTGACCTCCTCTCGTCTTTTCTGAAATGTGAACGAAGAACAAAGAACACGTTTCT